>JANHGC010007116.1:168924-194386 GCA_027560395.1 Boaedon fuliginosus
TTGTATTTATTGTTTTGGAATATATCCCTGATCAAAAGCACTCTAAATATTCTGAATTAATCCCAGGACATCCGAAAAACAATGTAAAATTGTAGAAATGGGGAAAAAGGGGAGGAGGCTATGGTAGCTCCTTCTTTTCAGTCTATTTCTGGTAAGTGAGCTGTTACTTCATAGGGTCCCTGGCTGCCTTGTGGGTTTGTCTCACTGCCCACTAATCAACCTGTAGCTGAGCAGCATACGACAGAAACCATTTCCATGCTGTTAAAAGTCTTTTAAAAAGCAGCATATCGACTTTTAAAGCCACATGGGCAGTCTCTTCTGTTAAAAAAACCCTATTTATTAAATTTATATGCAACCCATCTCATTGTCAAGTGACTAAACTTATATTACGTTGGGGCATAAAGGATGGAAGAGCATTGTGTACGATGCCTCTACATGAATGTATTAAACCATATGAAAGTATCAGGGCCAGAAATATTGTCCATTTTTTAATTTAAGGAACAGCACATCACTGTCAGCATACCATGTATCTCACCCAATGATAAATCTGTGAATTAATCCTTAAATTAGCATATACTGGTAACGATCTTTTGTTTTAGTCAAAGAGCGGATAGAACTTTCAGAATAAAAATGAAAAATACAGACTAAAATTGCATAATAATGAAGTCTTGTTTTTGACAATACATTGCCAGTGAGCTTGTAATAAATGATAAAATCTAGGGCTTAAATATGCAACTTTGATTTAGATCTGGTAGCATTAATATGTAGCCTTCAAAAATCATGATTTAATGGAACTTTTTCCAATGAAGGCTACAGATAATATATGTGAGAATTATTAATAGATATGAGACATTTTCTAGACTTCAAGGTTTTCTCTCATGGAAACTTGAAATGCAAATACTGATTTTTTTTTAAAAAAATCATACATTTGATGAATGAGCCCTTGAGGAATGAAGGGGAAAAATAATTTGGCATCCAATTTATTATGTATCTGTTGTTTTTTAGAAATAGGCAGTCTTGTCAATACCGCATTTCTCGTTAAAATAAACTAAATATCTATTGGAAGCACTTAAATGCCTCCATCATATAGTCCAATGATTTAGTTTTTGTTGTGTTTTAATGGATATCTTTAATTACTGGTTCTTCAATACAACTACTTAGAGGAAGAGTTCAGTGTATACACTGTATATTCAGTATAAACACTTGAATAAGCAAACATCACACAGCTTCCGTATCGGTAACTTTATTAGAAAGAAGGGGAGAAAAAATATTTATGTTGTTTATGTTTATTGGATTTATACTCCGCCTCTCTTCCCCAGTCAAGGTAATGTGCTACAACATAAGCAAACAAACCTGTGTTAGCATTGTACAAATCACAGCTGTTTGCATAATTTGTGGCCCACCAGTCATATTTTGTAGTCCTAAGGATCAATAACCTTATACTTATATTTCACTACAAGAACTCAAATTAAATGGGAAATTCAAAGACTAAGTGTGAAACATTTTTTTAATGGAAACTAATTCATAGCAATGTATTAGCCAGGGTTGGAGTTTCACTAAACCTCTGACATAATTTCCACAGGTCAGTTACACTAGCATACGATCCTTTGATCCTGCAGTTCCAGTGGCTGGCCCACCTCAAACTGTGTCAAAATTATGGAACAGTACACACCACGTTTTTCCCTATCTACACCCGGGGACCACGTATCAGTTTTATATAAGAGCCAGCACTGTCAAAGGTTTTGGACCAGCTACAGCCATCAATGTAACTACCAATATTTCAGGTAAAGGCAAACATGTCAAAGTTATTAAATTTATCAAATTAAATCTCCTATCTTCAGTTGAAACCAACACCATTTCCACGGAGGGCACAGTGGCTACAAGCATGATATAGTAAGTGGGTAATGATAAATAGGTCCCAAGAAAAATGACTATGTGTATTTATGGATGCGCATATTTAAATCAGTGAAGGTATATAGACTGTTTTAAGATTCATACTGAATTATTAAGATTGTCATGAAATTTTGCAAAAGGTTGTCAAAATCTACTATGCAGTTACAGGATATGTACTTATTTTTGCTATGTTATATATTAGAATGCCTCCCAGTGTTCTTTACATTGAAGGAATTGTGGGAATTGGTGTTAAACTCCCCAAAACCAGCCTGGTTTGGTTTGCTTAGTTTTTAACTAATGTAGGTGGCCCCCTAATTAAAATACAGAACAAAACAAAAATCTCCCAAATTCACCAATTCATTAAAATAATGATTAAATTATTATTATTTTGCTAATAATAAAATAATCATTAAATATTCAAAAAACAATGTTATGGATAAATGGAATGATAGTTCTCCAATTTTGGGAAGATGCATTATTTTAATCATTTATTTACCATCCTCCAGTCTGCTAGCAATCTTTCAAACAAATAAAATAAACTTGTCTTGCATATACAGGTAATCTTCTGGTAATTGGGACCAGCAACCTTGTCACTAAGCAACATGGTCATAAAGTGAGATGTCACAATGACCAACTTATGATGGCAGTGGAAGCAGTCCAATAGCAATAGCAATAGCACAGACTTAAATACAACTTTACCGTGCTTTACAGTCTTCTCTAAGCAGTTTACAGAGTCAGCATATTGCCCCCAACAATCCTGGTCCTCATTTTATCTATCTCGGATGGATGGAAAGCTGAGTCAACCTTGAGCCTGGTGAGATTTTAACTGCCAAATTGCAGTCAGCCCACAGTCAGCAGAAGTACTCTGCAGAACTGCACTCTAACCACTGCACCACAATGACTCATAGGTTGTCATTAGGCTAATGCCATGCCATTTGCAGCACCCTATGGTCAAATGATTGGCATTTGCAGCCTCTTGCTGCCTTCCCTGTTAACTTTGCTTGTTAGTAGCAGGCAGTGAAAGTCGCAGATGGCAATCATGTGACCTTTGAGATCATGTGATTGCAGAGACACTGCAATGGCTCCGACTGCAAGGACCCATTTTAAGTCTCTAATCCACAGGGTCTTTGTATATACAAAATTACTACAAATAACTGATGGTCTTACAGCTTATTATTAGTTTAGTGATAGATTCTGGGCCTCTTCTTTGGTGTTACTGGAGTGATCAGAAGTGAGTACCAGGAAACCATAGAGCAAAATGAATATGGGACAGATGGTCCTTGACATATGACCACAATTGGGAACAGAATTTCTGTCACAAAGTGATGCAGTTGTAATGTGAGACTGCATCGCTTAGTGACCACAATCCCAGCATTCCCAGTTGCCTTCAATAGCCAAGAATCATGGGTCATTAAGCAGAAGTGTCCCTTGTGTGGCACAAGGCAGCCACACAAAAGAGCTGCAATGAAATGCAGTGCAAACCTGCAGCCACGCCTGGAAGCCTTAGCTGACTCAGTCTGGTCCAGCAAATATGACCCAAAGCTACCATGCACCAGGAAGCCTCAGTCACCCCACCAGGACGAGCAGCATTTACAATTGCAGGGGAACTATATGCCCACACTGTCTTTTTGGCAGCCCTGTGAAGTGGCACTCATTTGGGCATGTCCTTCTATTGCCCTGTAGCAGATTTAGAGCTACCAGTTTAATTTGTCCATTTGGAAGAACATGACGTTGTTTTTTTAAAAAAGGTTTTAATTCTGCTGATTTGCTACAAACTTATCTTTTCTTAGAAGAATACTCTGATTTCTAGATTAGAGAATTTCTTGATACCAACATCCAGATATCAAAAAGCAGCTGGATACAACAAAATAGGGTTTTCCCCGCCTCCCTTTTGTCTTGCTGCCAAATGTTCTCAATTAAACAGTTTGTGTTCTGTGACTCCTTGAGAAAGTCTCCTGCTTTTCTTATTGTTCCCCGCCAAAGACTGAGTTTGTCTTGACAATAACAAATTAGCAGCTTGAATGGTGGTTTGGAGAAACTGAACCAATTGGGCTGGTTCCCTCTGGTGCATGAAAACAAAAGACAGTAGAGCTTTGAGTCAGGCAGGTTTTCTTTCATATACAACTTAAACTAATGATCTTATTTAGTACCATAAGAAATATTAAAACACATAAAATATCTCTGCATAAGATGCTCTGTAATAAGTTCAGTTCGCTCTGAGTAACTTCATTTCCATCAAAATCTTTTAACATATTGATTATCAATAATTTCATATTGATTTAAACTGTTCTCAGGAGTAATAGTTACTTTTTCTTTAAAGTGTGACTCTTACCTAGCAAGAGAGAGAAAGAGAAAAACTATTTCATTTTTTTAAACTACCATACTTTAAATTACAAGCCAAGGCTTTTAGAATTACAAGCATTTTCATAGTAAACTGAGTTTTCTGGGACCACTAATGCAGTATTTCTCAACATTGACAACTTAAAACCACATTTAAGTGTACATTATTACAACAAGTCCCTACCCACTCCCTTTTTAGTACAAAAAATATCTTAATAGAATAGAGCTAAGGTGACGTTTAGGGTGTAAAGTCTGAGGAACAGATTATTTTTAAAGTCTGGATATAGTTTAGAAAATCCTCTTGAGACTGTAGTAAGATTTTAAGTCATGCTAAGAATGTTGATAACTTACTGTGTATTGTCACAATTCATGGCAAGGCCTAAAAAGTAGTAATGATTTAAGTGGAATGGTTGAAGATTTGATTAGCTCCTCAATGGTCTACTTTATCTTCATATGTACCCCAAATGAATTAGATGCATCTCCAAAATATACCACATTCTGCTGCAGTTTTCATGTATTCTGTTTTCCAAACAACCACATTTCATAGTAGTTTTCTTGCGCAGCTCAAAATAACCCTACATAAAATATGGACAGAATATAAAGGTAAAGGTTTTCCCTGCCAGTCATGTCTGATTCTAGGGGGCGGTGCTCATCTCTGTTTCCTAGCTGAGGAAGCATTGTCCAGAGATGCTAAGGTGCACAGAATGCTGTTACTTTCTCAGTAAAGTGGTACCTATTTATCTACTTGCATTTAGATGCTTTCGAACTGCTAGGTTGTCAGGAGCTGGGACAAGTAATAGGAAGCACACTCTGTAGAGTACCGCCAACCTTCTGGTTGACATGCCCAGCATCATAACTGGTTAGCCAGCATGCCCCATGGGATAGAATAGAAGGGAGAGTTTGTGGTAGTATTCATGCCAATTTTTTATAAGTCCTATGATACAAATCTAGATGATGATATTATTTCCCAAGGATGAAAAGGTCAAGAGCGCAGTTTCGGTGATTAATTTATATTGCTGCAAGGCATTACTAGTTCTTTTGTCTAATATTAACTATTGGTGCTATTTTCTGTCCTGACCGGCTTCAAAGTTAGTTTTAAATTACTGAAATTTTAATTGTACTCACTGCCCTGATTGAAAAATAGAATTAAAAAAAAAGTGAGTAGTGGAAGTGTTATATCCTTGAGTGCACCACAGCAAATTCTAATTGTATGAAGCATCGTAAAAGAAATCCAGTTATTCCATAATATCTCTAATATCTCTTAAGATATTAGAGGTAATTTAAAGAAATATCAATATTTTTGCACTTAATAAGCTTAGAAAATTTTAAAATCCTAATCAGTATTGCAGTTTTTTAAGTGTCATGACTAATATATTTTTAACTTAAACCCCATGCTACACTAGGATTTGCAATTTGCTTCACCAGTTTACAAAATTATCATTAAGTAATTTTTGTCTGAAAAGCTGCTGGAAAACCTGCATATTTTTTAACAACATATCCTCTCTCTCTCTCTCTCTCTCTCTCTCTCTCTCTCTTTTTTTTTTTTTTTTTTTTTTTGATCCAGCTCCCACATTACCAGATTATGAAGGCATTGATGCCTTTCTCAATGAAACGGCCACAACAATAACTGTACTTCTGAGACCAGCACAAGCCAAAGGAGCACCCATCAGGTAAAAATAGAAAATACATGAAAATTCTCATATAAAAAAATGGAGGGGGGGATTGAATCAGCAGCTAGCAACCTTTTGAGAGTTGTGTGGTCACACATACACATGCATACCCACATTTGACAACCAGGGAGTAGGCCGACAAGGAGATACTACCATGACATCATGCAAATAGGATGGGATATTTCCACTTTTGAGTTTGTTTCCATGTTTTGTTTTGTTTTGCTTTGCTGTTTGGGTATCCCTATAGCTAAGACCTTAATGCATTTCTTTAAAAAAAATCCTACCAAAAGATTGCACAACTTATCCCGTTATCAAAATATCTTAATTAAGTGAAAGAATGATCTGCAGTGTCTGTGATGTAACTGTCTTGCACTTTGTTAACTGTTTTAGTGTTTACTATGTGATTTTAAAAAAAGCTTTATTCCAATATAGTAGGCCTTAGTTCAGTGGCAACAGGCACAATATTGAGTTGCATGAGACTATATAATTTAGATAGATTTCCGTCATTTCTATTCTTGATTTAGATAGAAATTATGCATTGTAAAAGTCAGCCTGTCCTGTATAAATGTTCCATTGTCTTTCTTACCTGCTCCATGCACATGGCCCTTGAAGCAGATGTTTTAATAATCCAATTCAAAATTGTAGGTTCTGTCAATCATTTCTTAAGATGCAACATGCTGCGATAGTCACAGTTCTAATCATGGCAGAATCGTGTCTTGCCTGCGAAGTGTTATATCATAATCTGTAGCTTTTTATGGCCTCCTGAAGCTGTAAGCCAAACAGCAGATCTGAAATACAAAGGACGACTGGATGAATCAGTGTTTACAATAAAATATAAAGCTATTTCTTACCAAGCTGGAAATCCTCAGCTCAGCCAGTAAAGAATAAATATTTATTCAAAAATGAGATGTATATGTGGATGTGCACAGATACAGACACACAGGAACAAATGATTTACCTTTCTGTTAGGAAGTGTCTTCAGATTTATAAATAAATGTATCATGAAATTGCTAATGAAATATTATGTATATTCTATTGATTTTATTGTTCCATGCTCAGGTTCAAAGTTACCATCTCCTTTGTGTCTGATATTGTGGAAATTAACATAAAAACATGAGAATAGTTCTGCTGGATCAGTACAAAATTCAGCACTTTGTTTCTCACAATCACAATACAAATGACTTTGGGATATTCCCAAGTGGGAATTGAACACACACTCATTGTTTCTCTCTAACTAGAACCTGAAGACATGGTGCTTCCAACCTAGAAGACCAATAGGGCAAGATATTACATATAAATAGCCGGTGAACCTGATATTCTCTCACACTGATAATATTACCTAACCTGGTAATGAAACATCAACAAGAAAACAACCAAGCTCAGGGAGAAGCATGAACCCAGCAGTTCAATTCTGAGCTAGATACATTATCTTCTATTGGAATAGCATTATGGTCAGTTCTTCCTTTTGGCTTCACAATGCATTTGTGTCAGATCAGATGACAGTCGCCATTTAGAATTAAATCCAGGGTTTCAGCTTCTCTAGTCAGTTGAAAGACTTATTATCTGATAATTTAAGTTATTTAGGTTGTTGAAACATAGTTTAAGCACACAATACAGGTAGTCCTAGACTTACAACATTCATTTAGTGACCGTTCAAAGTCACAGCAGCATGGAAAAAGGCAGCCTACTTATGTATGTATGTATGTATGTATGTATGTATGTATGTTTGTATGTATGTATTTAGATTTATACCCCTGTCAAGGGTAACTTAAGGTAGCTTACAACAGATTTAAAATACAAAAGCAGTAAAAACATCATAAAAAAAAATAATGACAAAATTAACAATAACCAATCATACCACATGCAAATAACATTCTTCAGTGGGGTCATCAACTCCATGCCTGCCAACAGAGCCAGGTCTTAGTGGTTCTGCAGAAGGCCACAGACTCGGGATGGTTTGAATGACCTTAAGACCATTTTTCACACTTATGACCATTGCAGCATCTCCATGGTCAAGTGATCAAAATTCAGACACTTGGCAACTGACTCAGGTTTACAACGGTTGCAGTATCCTGATATCATATGATTACCTTTTGCCAACTTATGACAAACAAAGTGAATGGGGAAGTCCGATTCACTTAAGAAGCTTGTTACTAAATTAACAAATGCAGTGATTCACTTAACAATCATAGCTGGAAAGGTCGTAAAATGGGGAAAAACTCACTTAACAAATGTCTCACTGAGTAAAATAAATTTTGGTCTCAATTGTGGTCCTAAGTCGAGGACTACTTGTAATTAGTTTATTTAAAAAATGTGATGTCTTTTTTATAGCCTAAGCATAAATATACTGAGATTACATGAATGTCATTGCAATCCACCATCACTGTACCATTGTTAGCCTCAAACATCTTTCAATAATTCAAGATTACCCTGAGAGTTCTGGTCAAAGGGGCTCTAGCATATTCCTGGATCTGATTTATAATTGTGGCCAGATAATGCCTTCTACAATGATTCTGTAGAAAAAAAACCCCAGATTTCCATTGTTTTGTTTTTTATTATTATTTATACTTTTGGTCTAAAAAGCAACACCTTTCCTAATACATTCTCTCCTTATATTATGGAATGTTCATATCACCCAGATATCATAGCCGCCTCGAGTTCCCCTTGATCAGGGAAGAGAGGCGGGGTATAAATCGAATAAAATAAAATAAAAAATAAGATTCTTTCCATTCCTGCAGACTTCTATTCTCCATATCTCTACTTTTGCTTATTCACAACCAAACATTCTAATTCCCTTTCTTGGCTTGGAGAAATATAGTTCATTTCCTTTTTCAGTTGCCATTAATTCAAACCTTTTTCTGGCCTCGTCATCATCTTTTGTCTTCTGATTTCTATGGCAATCCATTAACCCATTTCCAACATCTATCATTTATAATAGACCTAAAGTCCTGAAATGTCTATAGTATCCTTTTCACAAGACTATGTTGTCCATCACTAGTCTGCTTCCCCAGGGATCAGTTTGATGGTTGCTCTGGCATCTTCCTGATGTTGCTTTTATCAGCAGCCTGGTACCATTTTAAATGGAACCCACCTCTCTTTCACAGATTCACTTTTGTTCCCAGAAGATTCTTGAAGTCTAAATCTTAAATAAAATCTTATCACTCTATCCCCACTCTGACACTTGGCTTTATATATGCACCCTACACTTTTTAGACTTAGAATAACTTTATTGTCACTTTAAATGTACACTAATCGGCATACATTAAAATGAAACTTCGTTGCATACAGCTCTCAAAGGGTCACCATCTCCAATATACAGTACATAAACATGGCTAAATAAATAAATAAAAATTATGCATATACCCACATATATTATTATATGACACAGAGAAACAATACAGTTTAGTTTGAATGTATACATGGCAAGAATTATAATTATTCTAAACAGGACAGAAATTGACATTGACAAGTTTATTGATCACTTGGTACTTTGAATAGCAAAACCCTTGTTGGTTGGGTTGCATTGGCTGCTCAGAAAAATAAGAGCAGCTGTGTCTGTAAAATCATAATATTAGTTGCCTTGTTCCCAATGGAGTAGTCCAGCTGTTTAGGTGAATCTTTGAAACTTAGATTCTAGATTCTCAAAATGCAGACTATTTTACATCTTTTCATTGAAAGGCATCTGAACATATTCATAGAATAAACTTTTCCACTTTGTTTATCACCCTTTGACCAGGCTGCTTTTCGGTTCCGCGTCACACTCACCTTGCTTTTTGCTACTTGAGTAGATTTTTACCCAAACAAAATAAACAATATATGAATTTAATATTGAAGTCGTGTAGTTTTGCTTCTGACTCATTAACCCTGAAAGGTCATAGTTATAACTATAATCACATCCAATCTCGATTAAGAGCATTTTAATTGATTATTTGACATTCTTTTGAGACATAGCATGGCCTCAGCCTGTGAAGTAATTTGCTATTAATAGTCGGATACTGTAGATTGGCATGTAACTGAGAAAATAGATACTCTACTATTATTTTATTATTTCCATATTGCAGATATGGAATCATCCAAATTATGACCTGCTAATTTATATATGGATTCTAGTGATTAATATTTAACAGTTGTTATTCAGTTTTCACTCAGTTGCACCCTACCGCTCACCTTTTCATTGGTGGGTTTTTGCAAACTGTATCAAAACTCAGTTATCCAATGTCAGAGTGAGTTGGGGCCATAATTATTGTTCCTTATTCCATGAACAGCATTGCAGATAGATAGAAGAATGTCCTTTGATTTTCTGGCTCATAGATAGACTCTGCTAACTACGTGTGCATTTGCATTGTTTTTTTTTTTTTTAATTCTTCCTCAGCAGGAAATGGTAACACAGCCCTGCGACCAAATACTTATTTATTTAGGCAGTTTAAAAGGATGCCCATATCTGTGGTGACTCTGAGAGGCTAATGGCTGTTCAGAACAAAAGCACCAACAAAATAAAATACATAAACAACAGCCAAGGTAAAAACCAATTAAAATAGCCATCGCATGATCCCAGGTTACCTTGAACAAGGCCTTGTGAAGGACTGTATCCCCATCAATCAGAAATCCAATGTTTTGGAGACAGTCCTGTGAGAACATAGGACCAATAACACAAGGAAGATTTGGAAACCAGCTTGAAATTTTGATTAAAAACAAGGTCTAGATAGTTAATGAAGAGGGGGAGAAAAATATACTTTGCCTGACTTTCTGATTATAATGGCCAGGGATGAAATCATGTGATAAAAGAGGAGGAGTTTCTACCATGTTTTCCCAGAAATTCTTTGAGCTTTACTCATTTCGGCCTTGGCACAATGGCTTTGTAGTATTTTTGCTGCCACAACCTGTCTCAGTAGGGAATACCCCCACTCCTTAACATCAGAGGGTAGGAAATAAGCAAATCCAAAGCCTCTTCTGAAAATTGAAGGAGTAAATGAATTATGAAAATAAATTAAAATCTATTATGTTCCCTCCCGTAACTGTAGTGTAACCTTGAATGTACTGGAGAAAACCACCCCATCTCCTGTAGGAGCCAAAACAATGTAACAAGCTTTATTTGTAAAATGAGTTTTATTAAAAAATAAGAAAAAAATATATTACTTTCCTCTCCACTTTAAACAGTCTTTTGTGAGAAATTGCTCCTAGAGCACTACTGAAATTACAAGCAGTGTATTAAAATAATCTCCAAGAAAATAGTTCAGAGGAGAAATAAGACTGCGATGGTTTCTTGAGTTGTTCCAGTCTAGATGCTCTCAAGAACTAAAGAGATTCCAAATCCATAAAGAGGGAATACAAATTGCTGAGCCTGTCCAGAGAACCTAAAATTATAGCCAATATGCAAGAATGTTAAAATCTCAAGGATGTTAAAACATTTAAGTAGTGACACTCACTGAAATAAATTTGAAGTCCTGAGAGAGAATTCTAGCTGAGCTTTGGTACCCAAACAATTCCTAAAATCACAAGTCCTTTCCTGATTCAGTGTTACCTTACCTCACATTTTGTTTGTCTCTTGAACATCCAAGCTTTCATTTTACTGTTCCTGGGAGGTAGTAAAGCCCCACGAGTACTTCTCATTCACCCTTCATGGCCTGGGTTGTAAACCACCTGCTTTTTCTTTATCTGGTTGAGAGGCTTCCCTTTTGTCCAATTGGAACCAATTCAGATTTGTCTACCTTGACTGCCTACATGTTCCTATATATTGCAGATGAAGCTGTATTGAGGTCAGAATAGCAATAGCCTCAGAATAGCAATAGCAATAGGAATAGCACTTAGACTTATATACCGCTTCACAGTGCTTTAGAAACCTCTCTAAACTTTTACAGAGTCAGCATATTGCCCCAATAATCTGGGTCATCATTTTACTGACCTTGGAAAATGGAAGGCTGAGTCAACCTTGAGTTGGTGAGAATCTGTCAGTCAGCAGAAGTAGCCTGCAGTACTGCATTCTATCTCTGTGCCACCATGGTTCTTGATATGGTTGAAATGACCAAACATAATAAATGTGAGGCAGAAGGGTTTCCCATTCCACCACAGAAGACCTTTTCTTCTAACCATATTTAAGGTATGAATAGTCTTATATTTGAAGCTAGCAGATGATTTAGGAAAATAGGATATAGAACATCTAGTCACGTATCTTAACCATTTCTTCTGATGATGTGTACACACACACACACACACACACACACACAGACAGATATATATCTCCCGGGTGTTCTGACCTAGGCTTCCCAAAAGCACAAAGCCGACTCCTCGTCCCGATAAAACCCCTTTTATTTTAGTTAAAGTAAATTCCTCTCCAGCAAAGTCCTGGCCAATAGTCTTTCCATGGAGTTCACAATTACAGACCAATTACAGGCTTGGAGAGCTGCCAGGCCGTTATTTCCCACCTGCACCTCTGTAGCAGACACTACTTGGCAAGTAGTCAGGAATAGATAATGAATGGAACTAATTGTCTCCTGCAAACACCACTCCTCTTTTGCTTCTCTTTATTCCCTAAGGGAGGGGCCATTCACCATCCACCTGTGGATTTACTCCCAAGTCGAGTCGACCCTTGTTCCTTAGCTGTTCCTTTCTTCTGCCAGCTCTGCGCATGTGCACACTGGGAACAGGCTCCAGCTGTTCTTCTGCCCCACTGATGTCGAACTCCAAAGGCAGCTGATAACTGTCAGAGAGTCCTGGCCCCATCTCTGCCTAGAAGCAGAGCACTTGTCAGGGCCTTCCCCAGAGTCCAGGACTGGCCCATGTTCCTCCCCAACCTCCTCACTGTCTGAATCTGCTGCCAGCTCTGCTGGCTGCTGACAAGCCACAATATCATACTTCTTGAAGTGACCACTTTTTATTTTATCATCTTTCATTTTGTCGGATGGCTGGGAGAAAGATCCTGAAATAATTGATATTATTATTCTGATTTTAAAATGAGAGTTTTAAGTTCAGCTTCTTGAATGATGGCATTGTCAAAAGATCAGAATGCTGCATTTCAACTGGTTGTAACATTTCATTTGTTTTGCTTCTTTCTTCTGCGTGAAAAAGGATTATAATTATGATCTCTACTGAAATGGTCATTTTTCTTAGAAATGACTAAGGGCTGTCTTTGAGAGGAAGCTAATGGCAAGTTTACCAATAGCTTAAATAAATAAATATTGGTGAATTTTGTATTGCAATATTAAATAGGCTGAATGCCATCTGCTCCAACAATTTGTCAGTGGCAACTATAGGGAAAGGAGCTGACTATTTGGAGAGAGTAGACAGATTTTTCTCCATCTGTGCTTGTATTACAAGATGTCGTTTATATTTTAGATCTGCATAGTTGTGAGTCAAGATGTCATATCAAGGTCAAAAGGTAGAGATGCCTGTCAACATGCTTTGTCTTGGAATAACATGACAAGTGCAATTTGGTGCTTCGGGCATGGCTTAGAGCTGCCTTGTTGAGCCTTGAAACTGAGCTTTCCGTATTATCATTTCAAAGGCAAATGCTAACTTTAAATGCTGCAAATTATCAAGCAGAATGCTTAATCTATTACAAATTACTCTGTGTAATGTGAAATCTAGTCTTGGACTGCTCAAATGCCAAAGCCTTTAAAGTCAAAAGGGTTTCCTTGAAGCCCAATCCTGTGCTCACCAGATATGTTGAGCTTTTAACTCTTGGTATTCTCAAGATATTTCCATTCTCCAGTCCTTCCGTACAGGGGTGGGTTCCTACCGGTTCGCTGGTTATGCACTTTGTGGGCGCACTTAGCAAATGCCAGTCAAATGTGCACTGCACGCGATTGACTTACAAATCTTCATGGTGTTCTGCAAGCACTCTGACACAACAGCTGTGCGGCGGATAGCCGCCTATCTGCCACACAGCTGTTGTGTCAGAGTGCTTACAGAACACCACAAAGATTTGTAAGTCAATCGCGTGCAGTGCATGTTTGACTGGCATTCGCCAAGCGCGCCCACGAAGCTCATAACCAGCGAACCAGTAGGAACCCACCCCTGCTTCCATAGCAGTTTGAAACTGACCTGCAGTCACCTTCAGTTTTGCTGACCTTGTTGAAATGCTGAGAATAGGCAGGAATCACTGCAGGCCAGGTGGTACTTACTCTCCTGCTAGCAACAGAAGAATGTAAAACAAAACAAAACATGCAGTCCGTGAACCATCTTTATAGTTATGCCAGTCCCAAAGAAACAAAAATAACCCTAACTCTTGCTCCCACTCCACACAAACAGCAAATAAAATAAATTGCTAGTGCATCCGCCTCACTGCCCTGCTTTTATGTCATTTTATTGATATGATAATGTATTTATGTAGGCAGAAATCTGGGTGGTTAACATGAAGTAAAGTTTTCTGGATTTAAAATTGCTGTTCCTCCTACATTAAAAAGTCTCTTGTAAAATTGACAGTGCTAGGCACTGTCTTTTGGTTGAGGAGATTGTGGTGGATGGAGAGAACTGAGGAATGGAGAGAGGCAAGAATTCCCACACAGGGAAAACAGACTGCCATAACTTATCAGAATTATAAAGGAAATACTGGTTTTACTCCAATTCTATTCTGTTTATATGTCTTCTCCTTCCAGGAATCTAATGGCCATGAATCTCCATGGTGTTCTTGTTGTTTTTACTTACTGTTGATTTTTATTTTTATGGGATAAAAATAGACACTCTGATCTCTTCCATGTTCTATGCCTGGGGTCCCCAACCCCCTGGTCATGGTCCACTGCCAGGCCTTGAGCCATTCAGAACTGAGCTGTGGAAGTGGCTATTGAGCATGCGCACACGCATCCCCACTTGCGTGAGCAGTGGGCAAATGTGTGTGTGTGTGCGCGCGGGCGCACTCCATTTGTGTGAGTAGCAGATGTGCATGCCATTTGTGCAAATGGAGCTGTGTGTACGTGCACTTTTCCGCCGCTTGCATGGAACCATCCCCTCTCCCCACACCAACCAGGCCGCAAAGCCAGAAAGGTTGGGGGACTTTGTTCTATGCCATTGACCAAGTCAGTTAATAACTCTACTTTTAGATGTGTTTTCTAGATATTGTTGTTGTGAATCATATGTACAAGTTGGCCTAGAGCACTTTTTTTTTTTTGCTTGTTCTTCTAAACTGTAAGCTGGTCTTCATAGAAGTTTGTTAACATTCATAATAGCAAAGTAATTAGGAAACGTTCTTGGGAGCACAATGATTATATGGACTTTATTCACTCACACCCTTTGCTTCAGTACCTTCCACTGACCATGCAATTGCACGAATACAGATCAGTTCTGAACTGATGCAAAGTCCACATGTTGATATGCCTGACTAAACCATAGTCAGGGTGTTCTGTTAATCAGAGGGTTTATTTCCAATCTTGCCATCTCTTTACTATAGCTTTTTAAACCAAGCATGCTGCACAATGGCTATATAGTGATGTGCTCACTCATTCTAGCATTCTTCCTCTCTTGCTCTTGAACAGCGCCTATCAGATTGTTGTTGAAGAGCTGCATCCTCATCGGACCAAAAGAGAAACCGGTGCAATGGATTGCTACCAGATTCCTGTCACATATCAGAATGCCCTAAGCAATGGCTCACCCTATTATTTTGCTGCAGAATTGCCTCCTGGCAATCTTCCAGAAGCAGCAGCTTTCACAGTTGGTGACAATAGAACTTATCAAGGCTTCTGGAACCCGCCTTTGGTGCCTCGGAAAGGGTATAATATCTATTTTCAAGCCATGAGCAGTGTTGAAAAGGTAAGTGCATACAGGTTTTTCTTCTTTGTTTGTTTGTTTGTTCATTGATTCATCCAAACATCCATTCATTCAATTTTGAACAATCCCAGTGTCAGCATGGCTGACACCCAACTACACTCTGAATCTAAATCAGTTTTTCCTGTACTGTAAGACCAAGACTATGATCAAGAGAGAGCTTAGCCAAAATATTTTTAAAAAAATCTACAAAATGCTGGAAGTGTCATCATGAAACAGGATCATATTATCATATGCTGCCTATTATGCATAGCCGCCTAGAGTTCCCCTTGACTGGGGAAATGAGGCGGGGTATAAATATAAATAAATAAATAAATAAATCATATGTGGTGGACATGCAAGGAGGCTCAAAAATATTGGTTGAAGATATGTGAGTGGCTAGAGAGCATGACACTACAATATATAGAGATGAAACCGGAATTATTTTTGTTAGGAATGATACCAGAAACATACACCAAAGAAGATACATACTTGATGGTCCATGTGCTGACAGCAGGAAGGATTGTATTTGCACAAAGATGGAAGGAGGTGGACATACCACAAGAGGATGATATAATTAAAAAAATTTTTGGAGTGTGCAGAAATGAATAGGCTGACACTGATAATTAGAGAAAAAGAAGATACGGAATATTGTAAGATATGGCAAATATTTTATGAATGGTTAGAGAAAAGATTGGGGAAATTATAATAGAATATTCAATTAAAAAATAAAAGATGAACAGCCATTGAAGATGTATGTAAAGATGAGGAATTGATTGTTTTTGCACAACTATAGTATTAAGACTATGATAAGATATAAGATAGATATATGCATAGTTAAATAATGAGAATAAGATAACATGTAACTATATATGAATTTAAAGATAATGTATAATTATTATGTAACACATATGATTTTGTAAACCTCTAACACAAAGTCCAATTTGAGAAATATTTTGAATATGTAAGAAAAAATAAAAAAAAAAATTTGACAAAAAGAAGAAACCTAATATAATAGAGAGCTAGTTTTGTGCAGTGGTGAAGACACCACGTTAAAAACTGAACTGTACTGCTGCTTTGGGCACAATGCCAGCTGGAGGACCTTGGGGCAGTCACTTTCTCTGAAATCTAGGAAGGAGATGATGGCAAACCACTTCCCAAAAAACCTTGCCAAGAAACTGCAGGGACTGGTCCAGGCAGTCAGCAAGTCAGGGAGTCAAGATTGACTTGAATTCTGCATCAAGCTGGTACCAAAGAGGGCAAGAAGCCCATCACACGCTAAGGGAGATGACATCTGACATTTGTTACCTCTGGGCATCACACTGAAAGATCCAGAGACAACAATATACAGTAATTTAGAGACCCAAGACATGACACAGAGCAAATACAACCATTTATGAGGAACAGCCAAAAGGCTACCACCACCAGTTTCCATCGTCTATCACCCATTTCACTTTATAGCCAGCCCTGCAACAAAGCTCTGATGACTTTCTTCAGTTCAGTTTGTGGGATATACTAACTGTATATTTCAAAATACAGAGTATGAGCAACCTAGGTCAGGAGGAGACAATGTTTGCAGACATACTTATAACATAGTTCTTAAGAAAGCAAGATAGTTCAAAGCATGTTTTTTTTTAAAAAGACCATAATTACAAAAGTCACAGGAATTATTTTAAAAATACTGTGATAGTGTATTATAAATATTAGTTGTAGCAATCAACAATCAATATGGAAATAAATGATCTTTTGATTCCTATTTCCTCTTCCTTCCTTGTTTTCTGCAGAGCCAGCTGTCCCAGGCCTTGAATGGACTTTCAGACAGAGCCAAAGAAGCCAAAGAATTCTTGGTACAGCTACGCAACATGGTTCAACAAATCCAGGTACTGTGTTGACTCTAATAATTGTGAACAGAAGTAGAATGTGAGCAGAGCCACTACGTGGCATTCAATTCCCTGAGCTTAGAACACACACAAGCAAGCAACAGCCGCCTTGAGTTCCCCTTGACCGGGGAGGAGATGCGGGGTAAAAAATCAAATAAAAATAAAATAAAATAAAATAAAATAAACATAGCAAACCACAACTGATAACAGATTGCCAGTCCTCCTCTTTTTCACCCAATCACCTTTGTGATGACCAATTCTTTAACAAAACACCAAAGAATTGGTTTGGGGGTGTATTTGAGAGATGATTCATTGCATTTAGAGTGGAAAAGGGCTGATCTCCCATCCACCTCTCTGTCTCCTTGATGAGTAAATTGCACAAATAAAAATAGCTTATTTCCCATGCAACCATGGTGGAGAGTCTAAACAAAGATGGAGAAGTGGAAAGTCTCTTGCAGTACTGACTTTGTTCTAAATCCAGACTATGGAGAATAAAGCTAACTCTTGGTTAAATTTCTATTTTGGGTGATACACTAGAGTAGACTGTGGATAAAATAAGCTAATAACAGCCAGGCTGTAATTACAGATTGTGATCAAGGCATTCTATTGTAATCATCTTTTTTTTTGTAATTTTTCCTTTTTTTACATATAATCTCATTGCAAGGGTAGGGTTGTTTCCAGGTATCACTTAGTTTAGTCCAATTCATTACAATTCACATCCCTACGTCTACTTTAATATCTTTTAACAATCAAAATATTTCATAATTATATACAGTCATCATTTGATGTAATCTTTCTCTATTTATCTTAACACCAATCAATCGCATTCATATTCCATTCCAATTAATAGTTATTATTCGCTATTCCCTATCACTATTAAAACTCTAATTCTTCTCAGGGTAATTTAATATAACATATTTCAAAAAATAACTTGACATTGATAATTTCCCTTTTAACATTTCATTTAAATTTTCCATGCCCCTTTATCTATTTTAACAACAATCTCTAATCAGATTAATTTTGTAAATATATTTTCAATTCCTTCCATTCTTTTAAAACCTCATATGTTCCATTCATAAGTTTTTACTTCTTCCATTCAATTTTCCACTTTTACAATTCATTTTTTATTTATCATAATCAAAATACCAAATTCATTTCTTTAAAATCCCTAACAAAACTAACTAAAATTCTATTGCTCCATCCAACTTCAACATCTATCCATTTCAACAACAATCTCTGATCATCTTATTTTTGTTTTTATAAATATATTTCAGTTCCTTCCATTCTTCTAACATATCATATATTCTATTTATGCATTTTCTTCTTTAGTCAATTTTTCACTTTTACAGTCCATTTTTGTTTATCATAAACAAGACATCAAGTTCATTTCTTAAAGATCCCTAGTAGAGCTAGCTAAAATTCTATTAATCTATTCAATTTTAACAATCTCTATTTAATTCATTAATATAATCATTTCATATTCTATTCATACATTTTCAATTTTTATTCAATTCCATTCAATTGCCGCCTCGAGTTCCCCCGGAAGGGATGAAGAGAGGCGGGATATAAATCTAATAAATAATAATTTCTCATATTATCATTACATTATTTAAATGTGCATAATACAATTGTCTGTGTTCTAATAATCTAATTAACTATCTTCACTTTAAAACAATTACTGTACCATTCCTCTTTCTAAACTACTGACTTGATTTATAATCAAACCATGTATAATCTTAGTTGATAGTTGAAGAGAGTTTCAACTAAGATTATACATGTTCTGTTCACTGCTTGTCACCGTCTTCGGCAGGGGTTTTTTTCTGGACCGGGAGGAGAGATGCGGCTTTCCTTGACCCACCAGAAGTTTCCCTCTACTTTGCCCGACCCCTCCAAGGGGACAAAGGCTCTGTTTGGAGCCCTCAAATGGGCAAGCCTGGACCAGGGGCCACAACTGTCCCTGAGTCCAGAAGCTCAGCTGGAAGTCCTCCTAAATTGTACTTTTGATAACTCCACAATTCAACATGTTCCCTTTTAAATCTTTCTGAAATGTATATTCTTTTACTTTTCATGACTTTATTCACAAATCACATAGACAGTGTTTTAAAGAATTATGGTACACGGGAAGTGTTATTTGATCTCTGACTTGTTGATTAATGTAACATAATTCACTTTGAACAACCTTTAATTCTAAACTCAAATTTGGGGCATATTTTGCAAATCAGGAAACCGTTTGCTCTTACTTAGATATCCAGAATTGCACATACATTTATAGGGGAATAAATCCTACTGAAAATTTACTTGAAAAAACATACATATAGAATTACTTTATCCCAGATAATATTTGTTAATGGTTGTTTAAATAAAATAAACCATCAAAGCATTCCAGACATTGCAGAACTTCCTGCTGGTCAGTTTGGAATTCTTCAACTGAAGGTGATTGTGAGAACTAACATTTCCTGTAGCCCATTCCTAGAATCTGATAATAAAAGTAGATAACAATTTGGCAGAGTTTTGACTAACTAATTAAGTAGGAGTATGCAAGTCCCTCCTGATCCAATTAGACTATTTTTAAAAAAATATCAATTAAATTTAAATTGTTTATTAATTCAAAGTGTCAAGACTATGTTATCCATATAGTTGATTTGAATAATCAAATCTAATCATTCAAATTCTGACCTACAATTCTCACCCACAAATCTATATGTGCATATGTAAAAAATCTATTCAATTGCAAAACTGATTCAACTCATCTGAATAATCTGAAGATTCAAGTTGAAAAATTCCATTCAAAGTTTGATAAAATTGCCTTTGATCTGTAGCTTCACACAGACTGTAACTAAAAGTAATTTGTTTGCTAATCCTTCTTGAAGACATCTAAAATTAGCAACCATTACCAGTTCTTCAGAAATGAGTTCATCAGGTTCTTTATACTTATATACAAGCTTGGGAATAATATAATAATGATGAGAATACACAGCGAGAGAAAACATTGTCTTATTTTTTATAATTTACTATCTTTTTATAATCTAATTTATAATCTTTTCCCTGGATCATTTTTTACTTCATGAATTAGATTTATGGCATATAAGTTTCTACACTGGGGATTACTCTTTTATCATCATGGAACAAATAAATGTCATCTTGGCATCTTCAGTAAGAGGACTAGGAACATCCTCTTAGTTAGAATAAGAGAGATCAACTGTAGGCAGAATGTATAAGTAAGCAGACAGTATGGTGCAATGGCTAAGTATTTGACCAGGACAAGGAAGGCCAGGTTCAAATTTACTCCTAACCATGGAAGTTTATTGCGTGACTTTGGGCCAGTCAGTTTTTCCAAGTTTTTCCAAGTTATAACTTTAAAGGTGTCATGTTGTGGAGATAAAATAAAAGAAGCTCCCCATATAAGCTATCTTGAGGTCCTGAGAAAAGGCAAGGTTTTAAATCAAACAAATAAATAAAAGTCATCTCCTCCCAAATACATGGGGCTGCCCTTGAAGAGCACTCGGAAGCTCCAATTGGCCCAGATTAAGGGTGTACCTTGGTGCATCCATATAACACCACTCATCCGCGAGCTGTACTGGCTCCCAATAGTCTTCCGGGTGCAATTTAAGGTGCTAGTGACTACTTTTAAAGCTCTTCTTGGCTTAGGAGTGGGGTACCTTCAAGACCAGCTTCTGCCGCCTCATGCCTCCCAGTTAGATCTCACAGAGTTGGCCTTTTATGGATCCCATCAACTAACCAATGCCGTCTGGCGGGTCCCCAGTCAAAGGCCTTCTCTGTGGCAGCACCGGCTCTCTGGAACCAGCTACCCGTGGAGATCCAAACCATTCCGAATCCGTTGGCCTTCCACAGAGCCACGAAGACCAGGCTCTGTCGGCAGGCATGGAAATAGTCACACACACACACACACACACACACACACACACACACGTAAAAATGATTGTATGTGTGTTGTATGATTGGGGCTGATAGTTGATTTTATTGTCATTTTATTGCTTTTTATGATATTTTTATTGCTTGTATTTTTAATCATGTTGTAAGCCGCCTCAAGTTCCCCTTGACTGGGGAAGAGAGGCGGGATATAAATTTAATACATAAAATAAAACAATAAATAAAAAATCAATTTGCTGGCAAAATGAAGTTCTTTAAGGCAAGCAGGCTAGGAAAAGCATGCAAACCATGGTTGAAATTCTAACACTTTTACCTGCAGCTTTATTTTCTTTTCTGTAATGTAAGAATGTGTGTGCATACCTTCACATTTTCCTCAGGGACTAATAAAGTTATCTGCATATGTGCTGCCCTACATGTTTGCATATGTGTGAGTCTAAGAGACTCTAATCAGGATGGGTTCACATGTTTTATCTCTGTATGTGCTTGTCACTACTGTGCAGTAGTGAGCTGCATATGCTCTATAATGAATCACATGACCATAACACAGTAGAGGGGCTTACAATCAGTGATTTTTGAGTCATTAACTACCACTTCCATAGGGATGCACTGGGGGAATTCTTTCTAGATATTTTTCTCTGTAGTCCCTAGCCAGATCTTGCTATTTTCAATCTTAATATCTCTTGAATCTTCTGTTTGGTTTCAGAGTTAATCCTACATCCAACCCCTTTTATATAATTAATTGTCAAAATTCTGTTGAACTGGCAAGTAAAAAAACAAAAATATTTCTTAATATTTCTAGTTCTTAATTTCAGCGCTTTTCAGAATACAATTCCTGTAGATGCTTCTCTACTACACATGTAAATCTTGCAAAATTCAAAAATATGTCAAATTTGTTTATAACCAGAGTTAGCCTACTAAAAATTTTATGGACTTCTTCCTCTACTAGATCTACTTATTCAGTATGATTAATAAAAGTAATTGAACGTCATTAGGTGGCAACTTTATTGTACCAACAAATCATCCAAAGTCATTTCTCACTGACCAGAAACTGGTAATGAGCACAGATTTCTTGAAATCATACAGTAAATATGTTTATGTGAGGAAAGCTCAGATTCTAAATCAGGTCATGGAAACCAAGGACAAGTGCTAAGTTATTCATCTATTTCAGGTGAATATTTACACAAAAGAGATCAAACATTTTCAAACCAATTTTCCCTAAAATATCCATGCCCATTTTAAGTGTGTTAATCCAATGCAATGTAAAGTCTAAAAGCTTGGCTCAACTTTTATGTCATTGTATCAACACACAGCCTTGTTGTTTTCTTGTTAACAATATTGATCTTGTTAACAATATTGATCAAAAAAACATCTTGCAGGATGTTTTTTCTCAAATTCTCAATCACCCTATTGATCTTGGTGGTCTCCCATTCAATTACTGACCAAGTCTGCTTACATCTGTTGACACATGGTAGCAATTATGAGATGATTGTGCTATCATTTACATTTGAAAGGAAACAAACCTCTTATATTTATAAACATGATTGCTGGCATTTTCCCCTAAGAATTGATTGGACAGAACGAAGTGTACTAAAGCTAAATAACAATATATTCCATTACACTTTATTTTTTTTCAAGCAATAACCATATGAGTGAGAAAATAAAAATGGCCAAGTGACAGTAACAATACATTTACAAGTGACAATACATTCTGACTGATGCTAGAATCAGTATTATGTCCCTTTTGCTAGTGATGTGGCAGAGCCCGCCTGAACAATTAATACATAAATTAATACATAACATCCCCATAAAGGGGACTTTCTGCAAAGAATAAAAGGCAATAAAACTGCAGTCCCAATAATTGGAATGTCAGAATACTATTCTGCATCCAGAATTATACACTAAGCTTGAGAATTATTTAATGGCATTTTGAGAACATACTGAATTTTACTCTTGCTTTTGTCATCTGGAATTTTTCCAAATATCTATTCAACTATTCAGCAATACATTTATCCAGAACATTACCTTGATTAGGGATACTATCAAGATATAAGAATATCAATATGATTCAACACTCTGCCACTCTCCAAGCAGAATGTCCTCAGAGCTTTAGCAGTGTTCACAGTGTAAAATTTGGACAGATGGGCACCACTGAAGAGCCAAAAGTTTGTCTAGACTAGAGGATATTCACTGACCTGTGGTGGCACAGAATGCAGTATTCCAGGCTAGCTCCGCCCACATACCAGGAGTTTGATTCTGTCAGGCTCGAGGTTGGCTCAGCCTTCCACCCTTCTGAAGTCGGCAAAATGAAGACCCAGATTGCTGAGGGCAATATGCTGACTTTGTAAACTACTTAGAGAGGGCTGTAAAGCACTATGACTATAAGCATATATAAGGGCTATTGCTATTAGGTATGACTTGGCATGCCTGAAGCCTTATTAGACAGATCCAGAGAATCCCTCAAGTATTAAGCCTAATTCTTAAGCAGAAAAGTATTAAGGAAAGCATGTTATTATTCCGACCTTGTGAAATACATGCAACCCAAGCTGTGGCCAATTTTTCCAAGTCTCTGGAATTTTCTACCGTAAAGTTACCAAAGTGCATCAGTCCTAAAAGATGGGCCAGTTTTGTTATATACATATTGTTGTTGGGAAACTGAAACAAAGAGAGAGGTTTGCCTCTCATGAATTCATTGTTCTAAATTTCAATCAGCATCTATAGCTCCCGTATGTTACTTAACTTTTATTTGTGATGTTGTCAACATAGAATAGGGAATGTAGTGACAGTAACTTACAATATTTCATTGCAATTCATAATTCATTGCAAGAATTTAACTGATTTTTCTAACTCCTGTGGCAGGTGGTAGTTAATAATCTTCTGCAATTAGTTTTCCTAAGGCTTTACATTTAATAATTACTTGATTATTAATTTCTGGCCAAACAATCTATGCATTCAGGCAATACATTCTGATTTTCTTGTCCTCATAGGCAATTATTTTTCTCCTCCCTTAAGTTCGAAGAATGAGCAAGAAAGCTAGAAACACTTCAATTTAAATTTCACATGAACCACAAAATTAGAGTTAGCAATGTCTGAAACTGGCAAAATGTTAAGCAAAACTTAAACTGCTGCATATCTTAGCAATACAGATACATAGATATATGAATAATTTTTCCTTTAAAAAAATCCCCACTCATTTACAGTATAGGAATACCAAATGCTAGATGTTGGAATTTATTCATAAAAGCTGCAGCTGTCTTGAACTAGGATTGTAACTGTCGAAAGGGGAAAAGAAGGATGGCCAGTTGGATAGCCAGATAAAGAAGAAAAAATAAGGATAAGAAAAATAGGCAGAAATTAGGCATTACTATTACACGCATCAGCAATTGTGTGATATTAGCAAATGGTGTGCTGGCTTAATGGCTGACAACTTATGAGAATATATGAAAAAAATAAGGACAACTAATCATGTATTCTAAGATGTATCTGCACAAAAATATTCAAATGAAATGGGATGATTAATGAAGCAAATGCAAAGGTTTTCCAATAGATCAGAAGACAGAGGTATTCAGTCAAGAAATGCTTGAGATAACAAAGTGCTGTAACTTAGTCCTAGCTACACATTCTAGTGTGATTAACATAATTAATTCTGAAGCTTACTTAAGCTCATAATTATTGTTATATTGAGTGACAAAGTTCAGAATGCATCTTCTCAAAAACCAAAGAAACCAAAAAGGATGAGGTTCTGAAGAATTCCCAAAAATAAAAGAAATGCAGGAAAGTGATAGGTAGGTTAAGACATTGGGCCTACTTTGATTGACAGAAGTTCTTCGACATTTCAAGTATAATCTTTACTATTATCTGTTGTTGATTTCTCTTTTAAATGGATATGGTCAGGAATTATATTTGACCTTTTCTATACATGTATTCTACCCCTGAATATAAGTTCCTCCTCCTCTTCCAAAATTAATTTTAAAAGGTATTAATCTTGGCACTGAATTGTTCCATAAAAATCAACCTCCACTTGTTTTAAGCACTCCCTGGTGTCTCTGATACTTG
>JANHGC010007116.1:194486-213499 GCA_027560395.1 Boaedon fuliginosus
CACAGGCAGACTAGAGATGGTCCTAAGTTCAGTGGGGAGTGAATTCCAAAGGGACGGCGCTCCCACCGAGAAGGCCCATGCCCGCGGACCCGCCAGCCGACATTGTTTCGCTGACGGCACCCGGAGCAGGGCCTCTCTGTGGGATCTGTCGCGGCACAACACAAGTCTGACCCACTTAGCTTTGTCTTTGGGGTTTCTCTGTAATCAGCTATTTTCACACCCATCTATGGTTTCTTATTGCTTAAATATAAATTTAGCATTTTGTCTTTTGTTTCAAAGTCCTACCCACGAAGTGTAACTAAAGATGTCCACAGGTGCTTGATCTGATGTTGCAAACTCATAATGAACCTTGGAGACCAAAGTACTACGATGTTCTGCTTGAGCAGGCAGAACGAAACTCAGAAATCACAAATTGGAGGCTGATCCAATCGATAATCAGGTGTCAGTGGCAAGGAGCCAAATGGCTGGGAGGCGGAGGCCAAAGGGGGTGGGGCTCTGGCAACATTCGCTGTATAGGTTGCACAGGCATTTCCACCCACTTTTGGAATATTATACAGGGACCCAGCCTGTTCTTGAAATTTAACCCTCAGAGGTTGAAGCTTACATAAGAATATTTGTTTATAAGTCCCCGCTTGCCCTTCCGCTGGCATTTCAGGCTCTGAGCACTAAGCAGAAATGAAGCTGATTTGGTGGCTTTTCCTCTTCCTGGACCTTTGGGACCTATTTCGGGCAGGTGAAGGTAAGGCTACAAAATTTGAAAAGATTTTATCCTCTTGCAGGAATAAAAAATGGAGAAGAGCCTCTCGTGACAGTAAAGTCTATCTTTGAGACATTGATTTGGAACACTAAATCCTGTTTTTATCAATGTGCTGGATGAAAATTATAGACTTGTGTAGAAGGTTGACTCAGCCTCCCATCCTTCCTAAGGTTGGTGAAATGAGGACCCAGATTGTTGGGGGCAATAAGCTGACTCTCTAACTATATATATATGTATGTATATATTTATAACTTGTTTTTTTGTAATTTTTTAATTGTCAATTTTAATACTATAGTGTTTAATTAATTATTTTTAAATTTAATTGATTAGTATGAGTGGTGGTGTGATTGGGAGGCGGGACTCTCCCACCGCCTGGATATGGTGGGAGAGGATAGAGTGGGATGGGCAGCTCCCACGGGGGATTACGAGGGCCAGCCAATTTTAGTGGTGACTGGGAGAGGCAGATATGGCGGGAGCAGAGAGGTAAGCCCTTTAATGGCTCACAGAACTTTAACAGGAATGAAGAATAAAGCTGAACGCAATAAGGGAGGGGTAAGGGAGGGAGTATATAGGAACCTCCACCAATCGTAGAGCTCAATGCATAACCACGTAGTCACAACCTGGAACAGCACGCCGATCATCAGACCGACAACACCCAGTGATGACACGATCGCCTCCTGTTGCTTTGCTCCTTTGTGTGTTTGTCGGCGCGAAACAGAAGCCAACAGTCAGCCCCCCTTCACCACATCTCCCCCTGGAGAGACAAGCAAAACACAGTAAATAATGTACAATATCATTTTACCCACTTCCACCTGGTTTTTTGGGATATACCCTATGGAACCTCCTTACAAGTCTATCTGCTTGCACATCCCTTTTAGCAACCCATGAAGCTTCATTTAAAGGATATCCAACCCATTTAACAAGATATTGAAGGGTTCCGTCAGCTTCCTGTGACTCCAAGATACTTTCTACTTCATAATGAGCATCGTGTACTGGACCTGGAGACCTCACCTGAGGTAGGGACAGCTTGAGCAAACTAACATGAAATGTGGGGTGCACCTTCCCAAGCCACGAAGGCAACTTTAGCTTTACAGTGACTGGATTGATGATGGCTGTAACCAGAAATGGGCCTAGGTATTTGGGTGATAACCTCCGACCCCTATGGTCCTTAATAAATAAGTATTTAGTCGATAAATAAACTAACGAACCTATTGTGTACCCAGGTGTGTCTAACCTTCTTTTATCAGCCTGCGTCTTAGACAATTCTGCTGTCTCAGCTAATGACCATTGCACATCTTGCCATGTTTGGGGTAACGGAACGGCCCACTCATTAGGACTAGAAGGGGGGAGAGCTTGGTTCTACTTCAGGTATGGCTGTAAAGTCCATACCATTAACTACATAAAATGGAGTGTAACCGGTTGCACTATGTGTCATGTTGTTATATGCCATCTCAGCGAACGGCAACAACTTCACCCAATCAGTTGATCGCTTATTAACATAACTGCGTAGATATCTGCTTATCATCGCATTCGCTTTTTCTGCCGCTCCGTTTGTTTGCGGATGGTAGACCGAACCTAACCCTTGTGTAGACCCAATTAATTCTACGAATGTACACCAAAATTTCGCTGTGAACTGGCTGCCTCGGTCAGAGATAATTTTGCAGGGTACTCCATGTAATCTATAAATATGCTTCAGGAATAAGCCAGCCAACTGTTTCGCGGTGGGTAACCCCATGTAAAGTGGGCTTGCCGAGAGAAAAGATTGATAACAGTCCATATCACTTTACAGCCTTTACTTAATGGCAGTTTGACTAGGAAATCCATCCCTATTACCTCCCAGGGTCTAGTAGGAGTTGCTACGGCCTGTAATAGACCAGGCGTTTTTCCGGTTCTGCTCTTAGTAGTATTCCAAACAACACAAATTTTAACATACGTATCAATATCATGTCTCATGTTGGGCCACCAAAACTGTTTCCTAACCAAATATAATGTTTTTAAAAATCTGAAATGGCCAGCCGATCGACTATTATGACACCTAATCAAGACTATATTCCGCACACTTTCAGGAACATATAACTTGTTTTTTCTCCAAGCCATACCCTCTTTCAAAATCACTTCCTTATTATTCATTTTATACCACGTATCCTTAGTGAGCGCATGTTTAATACGAAGTGTTAATTCACCAATATATCCTATCGAGGCATCCTCACTAGTCATATCAGGTGGAAATATAGCTTGTACAAGCTCCTCATTCTGGGCCTGAAACTGCGGTTTGCGAGGTAAAGCGTCAGCCAAAAAATTACGCCAACCAGACACATATTTTAATTTGAAATTAAAACATTGAAAATATTGGACCCATCTAACCTGTTTCAGCGACAACCTCCTCCACTTCTTTAATGCCTCCAAATTTCGATGGTCTGTATGAACCCCAAAGGGAATTGTCACCCCCTCCAACAAATCGCGCCAGGTGGCTAATGCCCACTTAAATCGCAAAAGCCTCCTTCTCCCATATTGCCCAGCTTTTTCTGAAGGTGTTAACTTTTTTGAGGTATATGCACATGGTTGTAACCATCCTTCCTTATTGTTTTCTAAAAGTACCGCTCCAACAGCTACATCGCTTGCATCTACATGAATGGTGAACTTTTCCTTAGTATTTGGATGTAACAAAATGGGTTCCTTAGCAAAGAGGGATTTTAACTCATCAAATGACTGCTGGCACCTCTCAGACCACTCAAGAGCATTTCCAGGTTTAGGCGGTGAAGTCAAATTTTTAGTCTTTAAGAGATCCGTAATAGGTAACGCTATCTTCACAAAAGAAGGTATAAATTGCCGATAGAAATTAGCGAAACCAAGGAAGCTTTGTAATTGCTGGTTTTTGGCACTTCCCAATCCAAAACCGCTTGCACTTTCTGCAGATTCATCTCAACACCCTCACTAGATATGCGGTATCCCAAATAGTCTAAAGTCAATTGATGGAACGAGCATTTTGATAACTTAACATATAATTGTACATCTAATAATGTTTGTAAAACCTTTTGCACCAGAGCTATATGTTCCTCTTTAGTTTTGGTGTATATCAATATATCATCCAAATATACTAAAACACCTTTATACAGATATTCTCTCAACACGCTGTTTATGAATTGCATAAAAACTCCGGGGGCACCTTTAAGTCCAAATGGCATAACTCTATATTGATAACTACCCAGGGGACAGTTAAAAGTGGTCTTCCACTCGTCACCTTCACGTATCCTAACTCTATAATAAGCCTCATGCAAATTTAATTTGGTAAAATATTTACCCATAGAGTAAATAGGTCCGACATGAGAGGCAGCGGATAGAGATGTTCAACTGAAACAACATTTAGGCCCCTAAAATCAACACAAAGCCTAAGGCCACCATCTTTTTTTTCTCAAAACAGCACGGGTGCAGCTAGCCTCGATCTTCCCGGAACAATAAACCCCCTCACAAGATTAACATCAATATATTGCCTCATGACCTCTAATTCTTTTGGTGTCATTGCATACATCCGGGGTTTTGGAAGTGTGGCCCCAGGTATTAATTCAATTGCACAATCCGTGGTCCTATGAGGCGGTAATGTATCACACATTGTCTCACTAAACACTTGTGATAAATCCCGATATTCCTTGGGTATCCCTTCAAAATCTACGCACACCCTTTTTGCATGCGACACCCCCTGACTTATTTTGTCTACCTCAGGTGATATAGCTAAGGTTATTTTCCTACAGCCCCCCCCTCACCTGATAGTAGGCATCCAGCAATTCAACCAAACTAAACCCAATATGATTGGGGCCAACATCTTCGGACCGACAATAAACCGAATCATTTCATGATGCGCCCCCACGACCATCTGGACCTTTTTAGTAACCTGAGTAGCTGGCCTACCCCCCCTCCCAGGATGGAACCATCCATCTGTTCAAAGGATACTGGAGATCTCATTATGTGTGTTTGAAGGCCCAGGTCATGCACTACATTATCACCCATTAAACACCTGGTGCACCCAGTATCAATTAATGTCATATAGGTTTGTATAACACCAGCCCTCCCATGGATCTCTATGGGAATAACGAATGGAGCCACTGGACAGCCCACCATGGGGTCATCATTGCTATCGGTGTCATCCCCAGTTCTGGTCACTGTCGACGTATTGGTAGGACCAGTCTCATCAGGATGAGCTACATTTCCTACACTAGATTGAGTGAGGACTTGGGACTTCTCAGGTTTCGGTGATTTTCTGTCCATCTGTAACGGTGTAACAGAGGGAGGTTTGACCTGTTTCGGTGTGGATGGCACACTGCGTTGGGGACACTCAACTACCCGGTGACCCACCAGGTTGCAGCGAAAACAATGGAATGCAGGCCTTATTGTACCAAAATCCATGGAGGGTTGCATATGGGCTATGGGTCTTTGACCGGAGCCCCTGTCCCCGGATCTTCCTCTTCCAACATCACCTCACACACGGAATTCCTTTAGGCCAGCTTCCAGTTCTAACGTTGTCACATACCATTCTTTCAGACTCAGGGGTATGCCTCTGTACAAACAAGATTGTTTCACCTCCCTATCTAGACCATTACAGAAATGGTTAATTAACAGGCATTCAGGCCAGGATCGTAGTTTAGCCGCCAATGTCTGGAACGCTGTAATGTACTCTTTCAGGGCTCGGCCAGTCTGTCTGAGTCTCAAAATCTCAATTTCAGCCATCTTCCTGCTGGTATTATCTTCAAATCGAGTCTTCAAAGCCTCCAAGAAGGGCTCTATAGCAGCCAACTTCGGGGCATGGTCGTTATGCAGGCCTGCCACCCAGTTGTAGGCAGAGCCCTCCAGGACAGCAGCCACAACCATGGACCATTGAGACTGATACAAATGACCAAATGAATCGAAATTACTTACAATCTGGCTCAGGAAGAGAGCCACTCTGTCAGGGTGCCCATTGAATCTGGCTTGGACCCCAGGCAGGTGGCAACCACGCCCCTAAGGTTTGCTGAGCGTGGCCACCATAACCCCCAACCGACCTACCAGGGGAAGCAGATGGAGAACCTCCTGCAGCTGGTGTGTGTATGGGTGCTGCTGCTTGGGGTTGTTGTGGCTGCTGGGGAGGAGCCAAAATATAAGTTGAGGTGCCATGGTGCTCACTCTACCTGGCTCAATCCAACATGGTGTCCAGGGTCGCAACATACCATTCTCCCCCACTGGCGAGCCCCACATGTCAGACCGGGTATATCCCACCTCTCTGTACATCTCTCGGATGTTCTCCAAAGTAGTGCTTCCGACACCCGTCATGTAGCTGCTTCTGCCGTCCTCCCCACCACAGCGCTCTCTCCAATTCTCCGCTGGGGCCCATGGATCCCGGTGCATCTGTAACCCAGGCTGCATTGCTATGCTATGCCACAGCCCAGCTCCATCCACCAACCCAGAGCCCGCCTCAGGAAGTGGTCCATGCGTCTTCCGCCTCATGGTCGGCTGCAGCTAGTCGCCACTGTCGGCACAACCGACTGCCTCCTGCTCCGCACTTCCCAGCGCCTCAGGAACTGCCCCATGTGTCTTCCGTCTCACGGCCCTGCTCCCCACCTTCGGCACCACCAACCGCCTCCTGCTCTGCACCGCCCAGCGTCTCAGCTTCGCATATGGCATTCTCCACCTCCTCCATACCAGCCACTCCAAACCTCTCTCCAACACGAAAGTAGTAGATGGCGTTCGGCTTTCTATTAAGCTAACTTGTGCACGCAATTAAACAAAGTCAGGTTGTTGAGCAGAACCTTGTTTAATGGATCACAGAACTTTAACAGGAACGAAAAATAAAGCTGAACACAATAAGGGAGGGATAAGGGAGGGAGTAAATAGGAACCTCCACCAATCATAGAGCTCAATGCACACCATGTGGTCACAACCCAGAACAGCATGCCCATCATCAGACCGACAACACCCAGTGACGACATGATCACCTCCTGTTGCTTTGCTCCTTTGTGTGTTTGTCTGTTGGTGCGAAACAGAAGCCGACACACTTGACCTAGTTTTTATCTCAGAGCACTGGCGCCATGATCTGGTTTCAGGGGATATAGTTGTAGAACCCTTGTCATGGTCAGATCACTCCCTTATCCAATTGGATTTCCTGACGTCCACCTCACCCCACAGGGAGGTGGGACCAACTAGGTGGCTCTGCCTCAGGTGCCTAATGGACCCAATTGGGTTCCAGCAGGAGCTTGGGGAGATTCCAGATTCAGTGATTCCCTGATCTACAGCCCAGCCGAGTCCCTGGTGGCTGCGTGGAACAATGCCACTGCCGGGTCCCTGGACCGGGTTGTGCCTTTGTGACCTCTCACTGTTTGCAGACCCCAGAAGTCCCCTTGGTATACTGAGGAGCTCTGGGGGATGAAGCACCAGAGGAGACATCTAGAGCGCTGCTGGAAGAAGGGAAAAGCTGAATCTGATCAAACAGTATTAGGAGCTTATACTGAGACCTATTTGGTGGCGATAAAAGCGGCAAAGCGCTCTCACTATGCCGCTCTTATTGCGTCCGCAGACTGTTGCTCGGCCGCTCTGTTTTGGGTGACTCGTGCTCTCCGGAGACCAGCGGAGACCAAGAAACCCTTGCAGGGGTGAGCTGAGGAGTTTGTTCAGCTTCTGTTGGACAAAATCGCTCAGATTCAGTTGGACCTCGACTCTGGCTGGACAGAGTCCATTGAGTTGACTGGGGCAGGTCTTAGTTCTGTTACGTGGGAAGAGTTTGCTTCTGTGGCCCCTGATGATGTGGACAAGGTCGTAGGTGCGGTGAGTGCCACCACTTGTTTATTGGACCCATGCCCCTCCTAGTTGGTTTCAGCTAGCCGGAAGGTGACACGCAGCTGGCTCCAGGTGGTTATAAATGCTTCTTTGAGAGGGGTTCTTCCTGCCTGCCTTAAAGGAGGCAGTGGTGAGACCCCTCCTCAAGAAGCCTCCCCTGGGCCCAGCTGTTTTGAACAACTTTCGTCCTTTTTTTGAGAAGGTGATGGCCACTCAGCTCTTGTGTACCTTGAAGGAAACTGATTATCTAGATCCTTTGCAGTCCGGTTTCAGGCCACAGCACAGAGATGGTATTGGTCGCACGAGTGGATGATCTCTGGCGTGCCCGGGATAGGGGGATCTCCTCTATCTTGGTACTTCCTGATCTCTCAGCGGCTTTCGATACCATCAACAATGGTATCCTTCTGGGGTGGCTTAGGGGGTTGGGAGTGGGAGGCACTGTGTTGCAGTGGTTCTCCTCCTAGCTCTCAGGCTGTACCCAGGCAGTGTTGGTGGGGGGACAGAGATCAAACCCAAGAGCCTTGTCTTGCGGGGTTCCTCAGGGCTTGATTCTCTCCCCTCTCCTTTTTAACATATACATGAAACCGCTGGGTGAGATCATCCGATGCCAAATTGCTCCCCTCAGAATGTTTGTGGTCATCTTGATTGTAGCTATTCTTCCTATTAAGGATAACTGTAGAGTTTTCCATTCTTCCAAATCTGTCTTAACTTGTTTCACTAGGTTATCATAATTATCCTTCTTAATCGAAATATTTTTTGCTGTCATATGCACTCCCAGGTATTTAACTTTCTTGACGTCCTGGATATCCAAAATTTGCTCTAAAACTCTTCTTTGTTTTTCTGTGAGATTTTTAACTAATATCTTTGTTTTCTCTTTATTAATTTTCAGTCCAGCTACTTCACCATATTTCCCTATTCTTTCCAATAGCTTTTGCCCTGGTTTCTCAGGTTCTTCTAATATAAAAACCAAATCATCTGCAAATGCTTGTAGTTTATATTCTTCCTGTTTAATTCTCAGACTGTTTATCTCCTCATCTTGCCTAGTTTCCCTATTCAAAACTTCCAAAGTCAATACAAATAGCAATGGTGATAGCGGACAACCTTGTCTTGTCCCCTTTTGAATATAAGATGTTCTATAGGTGGCATTTTGATCCAGAAAGGTTAGCCAAAATGTTTAAAAACAAATCTACAAAATGCTGGAAGTGTCATCATGAACCATGATCATATTATCATATGTGGTAGACATGCAAGGAGGCTCAAAAATATTGGCTGAAGATACGTGAGTAGCTAGAGAGTATGACACTACAATATGTAGAGATGAAACCAGAATTATTTTTGTTAGGAATGATACTAGAAACATACACGAAAGAAGATACATACTTGATGGTCCATGTGCTGACAGCAGCAAGGATTGTATTTGCACAAAGATGGAAGGAGATGAACATAACCACAAGAGGATGATATAATTAAAAAATTTTTGGAGTGTGCAGAAATGAATAGGCTGACGATGATTAGAGAAAAAGAAGATATGGAATATTATAAGATATGGCAAATATTCTATGAATGGTTAGAGAAAAGATTGGAAAAATTAGGATAGAATATTAAAAAAAAACAATGAACAGACGTTGAGGATATACGTAGAGATGATGAATTGACTGTATATTTAAAGTATTAAGATCATGATAAGACATAAGATATATATATGTATAGTTAAATAATGAGAATAAGATAAGATGCAATTATATATGAATTTAAAGATAATGTATAATTAGTATATAACACATATGATTCTGTAAACCCTTTAACACGAAGTCCAACATGAGAAATACTCTGAATATGCAAAGAAAAAATAAAAAAAACTTTGTTTTTTGGAAAAACAAAAAGAGAGAGGTCCCAACAACCGCAGGGGAATTTTGACTCTTTTTCTTGTTTCTTAGCTGCCATGTGTGGTAAACAACTCGACATCAAAAGTTATTGTTGAATAACAAGGATATTTTATTGGGTTAAAAAATGTCTATAGTTTATGCTACGTTCCTTGGAAATGTAATTCATGAGGACTAATAACAATATAAGAAAAGCTTCAGTATAACTAAAGATCTATGAAATATTTTTGAAAAACAGTGTGTCCAGATTTCAACATTTGGATTCATGTTTTGGTGTAGTTTGTGATATTCTAGTGCTGAAAAAATATCAAATGTCCATGTATGTGTGCGTGTGTCTCCAAGGGAGGAGGGGGGAATTTAAATTGACAACCTCCTTTGCCTTAGTAGTATCTCAAACCTGTCAACCGAAGCAGGATGTCCCATTCTATATAATTCTAATTCTAATTTCAATTAGTGTGAATTTTTTGTTCTCAGGGTTTAGTCCTTAATCTGACTTTCTTTCTGAAACAAACAAACAAAAGTTTCTGTAATCCATAAATTTCACATACATTTTTAATGGAAAATATTCTGCCCAAAAGTATTTAGAGTAGTAGTTTCAGTAAAATCAGTTTAGCCATATTATGGGTTTTCACTTTCAAAACAAATAACCCTCTTCATCTCTCTATCACAGTTCAAAACATTAAATTGGTTTTGGAAAAAGAAAACTTAGGTTGCCTAGCAAGCTAGTACATAATTACCAAGTTTTCATAGCCTTCATCCCATACTTCAAATAAAAATAGTACATTTTTAAAAGCCATGTATTTGAAATATGATCTAAGTCTACTCCTTGTTTGTACAAAAACTCGATGTACAAGTTAGAAATTACTTGACTGCTGTGCAGGTGTTGAAGGTATGACCAGAGATTCCTACTGCAATTGCTTCACTGTTTGAAAATTTGGTGCCACTAAGTGGTGCTTCTATTTCAGCATGTATATCAATAGAGAACAAAGCAACAGGAAGTTCCGTAATGCTGGGCGCTTGTAGGTGTGAAAAGCAACATGACTTGATAACTCCCATGCTGGTGCCATTGAATCATTTTCTCTTATAAATCAAAATATGAGACAAGAAAAGGGAGAAACAGCACTTGGGATAGCAGCCGAGATATTTAGGGCTGTGATTTCCATACTGTGAGTGTGGCCTTGTATAAAACCTTGGTCGCCTCCTTATGATGTCCCAGTAGCAGATGGTTGGGAAAAGATGAGGGGAGCAAGGGAGGGTTTGCTGTTAAATTGGTAGACTTTGGAATAATTAATCTGCTTTAGAAAGACTGCTCTTCCTACCCTACCATTTGCGTTTTGGCTGTAATGTTGTAATTATAAAAAGTTAGCTGAATATTGTGGCAAGATGGGAAAGGGGCATCGTTTTTAAAACCATCCTACAATGGCTTGTTGAAGCTAGTATGTGCTTAAATCAATGACCATAAAATTTGTGATGTATTCTCAGAGAGAGAGAGAGAGAAGATCACATTAACTGGTAAGTTCAGTTGAGAGGAAGATCAACAGATGAAAAAAAGAAGACTTAACATAAAGTTTTGGAGACCATATTGGTGTCGATATAGAAACATACATGTGTGTGGAATGATGCCTAATAATATATAAACTGGGTTCATATTCATGCTAACCAATGGCATGAGTAGCCATTTTATTCTTTGAATAAAATACAGTTGGTTGCGTTCCCATAGCATGATAAGCCAAAATAAGGAAACTATGGTTTGGTCTACTAGAATTGTGAAACTGGTTGCCAAATATGGTACGATTTGCGCCCAGCCTTCAATTGAGATGGCAGGAATTAAGCTTAAAATCTTCTGAAAGCAACGTTTTAAATTTATCTCTGAACTTGGGCTTTAGGGGGAAAAACTATTTTACAAATTCCTTTCTAGATGATATGTGACCCTTCTTTTTTGTAATTTTAAACATGGATTAGAGATTTCTAAGTTGAGATGGAAATATTGATATAGGGAACTTCCTTCCACATTTGATGGGAATGTAAAATTGGATAGAGTATTTAGTTTTATATATTGCACCAAATTAGTTTTGACACAAGTGTCTACCTTCCTACATATATATCTGACCTGCATTTTGCTAGATCAACAGAATGATACTCAAATCATATAGTATCTTTGTATTTCAACAGCTAAGGAGAGCCAGGTTGGTATAGTAAATGACACATCAAGCTAGATATCAGAAGACCATGAGTTGTAGTCTCATTTTAGATACAACGTCAGTTGGGTGACCTGGGACCAGTCACCCTCTCTCGGTCCTTCCTCCCCTGGAGGAACTTTTCCTGGCAGTCACCAGGATTCAACTCTGACTCAAAGGGACAACAACAACAAAACCCACCTAAGACTTGTGTTAACTTCAAAACTTGACCTCCTACCCATCTGCCATTCTTTAGCAGTTAAGATTTTCCTTGCTGCTGAGTTCTTATATTCAGTTAGAATCAATATATATAGAGAGAAATTAGCTAGATGCGTTTTTGCTTACCTAAAATTTGTTCCCTGAATATGCAAGCAAACTTGGAAGATCTAGTAACACTTGGGAAAAAAATATAAAGACAGATTAGTGCAAACTCATTTTGCCTTTGCATTTAGATTTAACATTTATTACTCACGTCTTTGTCATCCTATAATTTGTACATAATAGCATGCATTAAACTACTGTTTTAGAATTTGCCAAGATGTACTGGTGGTACTAATAAATTTGGACTAAACATATTTATTTATTTATTTTTCTAAACAGGAGACCAAAACTCAGTGTGTTCGAATTGCTACTAAAGGTAAGAGATTTTACCACCCATGAATAAAAGGACATAGGTATTTTGATTTTATTTATTTTTTGCTGAGAGTTTACATTCTAAGGCCTAAGTTATACTTCCTGTACAATGCTTAAGCTCTGCTTGATGTTGTACCATGCAGACAGGGGTAATCTTTCCAGGAGATGAGTTACTTTAATGCTGGCTCAGTAAAAAGTTTTGCTTGTAGGTGCAAAATACAACAGCAGCATTATTCAAAAGACGAGAGACTGCTCTTGTGCCAACCACAACTGGCAATACTTATTCCAAAGAACAAGTTGCTCAGAGCCCGGATTATTAAGTTTTATTAGGAAGAAGCTTAATTCTAACAAGTAGTTTGCTTTTGAATGAGAAACCTATTATAAACGGTAGATTAGAGGAGGAAATTTCTGGTTCTTTTTGATATCAAGTGAGAGAGCTTTGTCTCTTTTATGAAAAGAGTTCACAGAAGGGTTGTATGCATGCAGATGTACTTCTTCAACTTCTTTTATTATTTTTTAAAGAAAAGCTTATTTCACTTACTTAGGGGTAGGTAAGTTCAAGTTCTAGTGATAAGCCAGAAAACTGGAAAAGATAAAAACAATTTGTAAAAAAAAAACTACCAAATTGTAAAGTTACAGAATGCTAATCGTAATACAACTCTAGAATGAATTCTTGCCTAATGTTGTAATTATGCAACAATGTAATTGTCGTGCTTCTCTCAGTGTTAGTTGTGTTTTTAAAAACTTAAGGGTGGTGGATAATGTATCACTTCTTAAATCTATAAAATGAAAGGCTAAATATTGTGGAGATTTATAATAAATGCCCCTAGATTTTTTTTCTTCCCATAAAGATGAAAAAATACACCACTGGCTACTAGATTACAGTGTAATTTTTAAACCTTGCATTTTACTCTGATAGTATCTTGCCATGTTTTTACCACCTTCGTTACAGACTAGAGCTGTATGTTTGAATGTGTGTGTGCATGTGTGAAGCACTTCTTTTCAGGTTGTTACATTTTTTTCAGGACTGCAGGGGTGAACCTGCTCACAGTTTTTTCCATTCGTGGGTATTTATGCCTGGTTGTTTTAACTGTATCTACTCCTTTACACAATAAGATTTATTTATTTATTTTATTTATTGGATTTATACTCCGCCTCTCTTCACCCAAAAGGGGAACTCGAGGCGGCATAGCTTTTAGATAGCTAAAATCATCCCTGTTTTGTTCCAAGGCAAATAACATCTGTTATTTTGGATTGCATTAAGCATGCTAGGATTTTGTGGTATATTTTAGGTTAATCTGGCCATAGCAATTCTATTACATGCTTATTGAAGTACAGATTTATAGCTGTACTACTCAGGAAAGCCTCTTGGGGCAGTGCTTCTACATTATTTACTTACCATGGGATAATATAGGATGCAAATGTAGCCCTAATGCCATTAAATCAAATTAAATTCAGACTAATGAATGATTTGATTATGTGACGTGCCATAATTATGTGGGTGGTAAGGAACCACGTAGATAGACACTCTCTAGGATCATATGTTGCCAACTTGACCTTTGTGATTTTTCTAATGCTGTACTCATAATTACTGCTATAATTGAGTCGCCCAATTTATTTCCTTTCACTTTTTCCACATTACACACTAGGTCTTCATATCATGTGTCTAAAATATGACAATTTGAGCTTGATTATTTGTGCCTGGAGTGAGAAATCTGGATTGATTTCTGTAATATCTATTTGTTTGCTTTCTTGACTACCCATCGTGTTCTCAACCTTCTCCGCCATCAGAATTTAAAAGCATCAGTAGTTTTTCCATCCTGCTTCTCAATGCTCAACTTTCAGTTCCATATGTCAGGGTTCCAAGTAATATACCCATAGCAAACAGAACTCCGAGGCAGGTAGATTCCTTAAAGAACAGTTGTATTGGATATATCATATTGGCATGGACTGGTAAAAACCAACTCTAAAGATTCCCACAGTTTTCACCTAATTAAAAGTAAAAGTTTCCCCCACTTTCCCAACCAGTCACATGGCCCAATCAGGATGCTGTCTGGTTGCTTGTAAACTTCACTTCACCTCTCTTCAGCCAACTTTGGGAATGTCCTTGGTTCTCAGGGGAAACTATTTTATTTTGGCTACAAAATCCCAATTATCTCTATGCCCTCCCCCCATCACCAGTGTGGCAACGATGAAGCCTCCAAGATGGCCTCAGTCAGGCCGGCTTCAGAGTTGACAATGTATTCTGAAACCATTGACAGCATAATTATTTTTATATTTTTATATTAAATATTATAATTATAATCTTTGTAGGTACAGATCCTTTTCCAAGGCTTTTGTGGCTACTGTAGCATATTGTTGTTTCCTTTGTTGTTTGTGGTTTGTTTGCAGAAGCTTTTTTAGATACAACTAACTTCATTGCTATTCTAAAGATAGTTGCTGTATTTGTTGCCATTAACTATGTCTTCTTTCTATTTAATTTTAGTCCCATTTTTTCAGTATTCTGAGTACCATAATTTGTTTATCATTACCATTTTCAGTTATTGGAGTCTAGGTCTTCAGCCTTAGTGATGACACCTTTACCAGTTGGAAGTTACCTTTTTCCACTCTAAAAACCATAGTCATCTACTTCCAACCCAGCCTCCTCCAATATTTATTCATTTACTTTACTTTATTTATTTGATTTCTATAGCCACCCATCTCAACAAGTGATTCCGGGTGGCATACATCATCTTTGGCAGAAGAGCACACCCCTTATCCCCAACAGCTGACATTTCTTTGCTGTAGCCTATATAGTATATCCAGCATATTGCTTGAACAAATAAGGAAAGTGTATACAGTCTTGTCTCACTCCTCTGCTGACATTGAGTCAGTCTGTTTTGCTACATTTCACTTGGATTGTGGCTTCCTCTGTGTGTAGGCTTTGCATAAGGACAATAAGATTCTATGAGATACCGTTTTTTTCTTAAGGACATTCCACAACTTGACATGGTTGATACAATTTTGAAGGCCTTTCTACAGTATAATCAATGAAGCACTTACAGGTTTCTTTAAGTGTTTTCAATTTTCTGTTATTCAGTGTGCATCAGCAATAAGGTCTCTGGCTCCTTGGCCTTTTCAGATGACCCTGATAAACATATGCAGAAGCTGTTGCCCAGGCAACGGGATCTGATACTTTTTTTTGTTAAGTTTAGAATAGCCAGATAACATTTGGAAGTAATTCAAACAGACCCCTCCCTAATTTACATTTTTAATTATAAGGAGGAGGGGTAACAGCTTAATAAGACTTGTAAGATTCTGTCATTTTAGCCAATAAAAAAAGAGAAGACATTGTGCACGTTGGTATAAGATGCTATAATTCAGAAGTAAAGGCAGTTGTTGGACAGATTGATGTAAGTAACAATTATCCTATAGATCCACCAAACTTTTCATTCATAATCAAAGCTCTGGTTCCTGAATTAGTTGATGCTGCAGTATGTTGCAATTCACTAAGGCATGCATTCTTTTTTCTAATAGTGGTGATGTAGGAACAAGTAGCTATTGTTTATTCTTTGCTACTTTTGATTATTCTAGGTCCCTTTGTGTGAATATCTGACAGTAAATTTTAAATTGCTTAATACCTTCAGAGGTTTCAAGCATTGCCCAGAGTAGAAAATACAAAATCAAATTATTGTGATAAGCACATCATATAGCCCCAAGCAATAAAGTGCAAAGACCTAAAATCCCTTTGCAAACTACTTGGCAACTATCCCTAACTCTGCAAGCATCTTTCTCCCTTCTCTAATTTAACAAGACTTTCCATCAGCCAAACTTTATCACCTACAGAACAAACTTTGGGTCTGCTGGGTATTTGAGCAGAATTAAATTCCCTCCAACACACACACTCAACCGTGTGAGCACACATACACACACATATGATTCATTCTTAAATTGTTTCCTTTCTACTTGTCTTAATGAGAGAGAATTAAGTATGCCTGCTCCAGGATTAGCAAAGTTTTCTCGCTTCTAGGTGAAGAGGCTGAAAACAAAATAATATAATGGATCTTTCATATCAAAAATATCTTTGGAAATCCTGGTTTGTTTGTTTTTTAGGCTTCTAATGCTAGTGGGCTGTAGAGATTTCTGCATGAGCAATTATTTTTGTCCTTCTGAAGACTTGATAAGTATTTTAAGATAAACTTCCCAATGCTGTATTAGTTCATTTTAAGTATGACTCAAACATTTCAGCTTTGCTTTGACTGAATGAAACAACTGCCATCGATTTTATTAGCATCTAAAATAAGAAGTTAGGACTTTTCCATTTTAGTAGTTACTTAAAATCACAACTAACATTTTATGTGATATGTATAAAAAAGCAACCAAAAGCATCGCAAAGTGTAGATACCTGTTAGATGAAAGAAAGCTTCTTTTAATTTTCCCAGATAAAGAAAACAGAACAAACTACCCACCACCCACAAATTTGCACAAAGGAAGAGTAAACTTCTATGATTTACAATTCCAAACCCTTGGCCCTCAAAGTCTTGGATGAAGCCTCCAAAATTTCTCCAGGATTGTTAATTTCAGAAAGGGATGCCAATACAAATAAGGTAAAGGTAAAGGTTCCCCTCGCACGTATATGCTAGTTGGTTTCTGACTCTAGAGGGCAGTGCTAATCTCCGTTTCAAAGCCAAAGAGCCAGCGCTGTCTGAAGACATCTCTGTGGTCATATGGCCGGCATGACTAAACGCCAAAGGCGCACGGAATGCTGTTACCTTCCACCAAAGGTGGTCCCTATTTTTCTACTTTCATTTTTACACGTTTTTGAACTGCTAGGTTGGCAGAAGCTGGGACAAGTAACAGGAGTTCACTCCGTTACGTGGCACTAGGGATTCGGACTGCCAAACTGCCAACCTTTCTGATCAACATGCTCAGTGTCTTACCCCTGAGCCACCGCATCTCTATAGACAAATAGCAGTGAGAAAAAAATGAATTCATTAATGTCTTACTGACAAGCTGAAAGAAGTCACATTTGTGAAGCAAGCTAGTACCCATCTGAAAGTCCTTAAATAATTCTGGTGCAAATAAAGTAGTTCTTTTCATAAAAATGCTAATGATGAGAGAGCAAGTGGACTGAAAACAGACATTACAATGTCTCATGTGCAGCTCTTGTGGAAAAAAAGCAAATGTTAAGTATCACCAGACAATTGGATTATCGTTTCAAATATATTTTCTCACCTAAAAAGAGAAAAGGAATGACCATGGACTGCCAAAAAAAATCAGGAGTAACTTCAAACTTCTTGCCACTTTCCCTATTAAATTCCCTTGTGGAAAGCTTGAAGTTAATATCAGAAATCTCCCCTTAACAGAACAACAGAATAAGAGTTGGAAGGGACCTTGAAGGTCTTCTAGTCCAACCTCCTGCTCAGGCTGGAAACCCTATACCATTTTTGACAAATGGTTGTCCAATAGAAGTTTTTAAAAACTTCTAATGTTGGAGCACTAACAACTTCTGGAAGCAAGTCATTCCACTGATTAATTGTTCTAATTCTCAGGAAATTTCACCTTAGTCTTAAATTGCTTCTCTCCTTGATTAATTTCCATTCATTGCTTCTTATCCTGCCTCCAGGTGTTTTAGGTGTGTCTTTCCCTTCCCAGTAGGCAGGAATTGTATGTATGCTTGTTGATTTTATTGAGAATTTTAAACATTTTAATGGTTTTAAATTATTTTATATTGTTTTAATTATTATGTTGTAAGCAAAGGATTGTGGAACTGGCTGAAAACTGTAATGTAACTTTGAAAATCAAGATCAGGTGGTGGATCAGGGAAAACTCAGTGGCGCAGTGGTTACATGCAGCACGGCAGTCTCTGCTGACTTGTTCAGCAGGTTGTCAGATCGAATCCCACCAGACTCAAGGTTGACTCAGCCTTCCATCCTTTCTAAGGTCGGTGAAATGAGGACCCAGATAGTTGGGGGCAATAAGCCGACTCTGTAACTGCTTGGGGCGTGTTGTAAAGCTCTAATAAGCAGTATATAAAATCTGAGTGCTATTGCTATCCATGTAAGCTGCCCAGAGTCCTTCGGGAATTGAGTGGCATAAAAATGTAATAAATAAAATAAAAATAAGATAAAAATAAGACATGCAGGGGTTGTCATGAGTCAGAAAGTGCATCAGAGTGCCCAAGAAGTGCTATTCACATCTGGTAAGGTACAGGGAGGGGTAATGCGGATCAGGGAGAGAGTGTGCAAGTGTGCAAGAGGTGTATTGGAGAAGACATGGGGGGGTCATGAGTGGGGGAAACTGCAGGGTGGAGCACAGGTCAAGAGAGCATGGACTGGTAAGGGTACACAGAGGTTCATTTCTCCCTGTTCCTCCCTTCTTTCTGTTTGCAGCAGAGACATAAATAGCTGGGGCTAGGTTGGGGAGGAGGGGCAGATTGTGAGACTGACTGGGAAACTCACAGAATGTTGAAAATAAAGATCATGTGACCACGGGAACAGCCAGTAGCACTGAAGCAGCTTTAACTTCCCCAATTTTATTTCCTCAGGAATCAAAGGTCCAAGATTTTAGACACAATCTGTAAGCTAGCCAATTTGAGGTACCTTGTTTCATAAAGAGTTAATAGTTGCTGTTTATGCACCATTTTTCCCAGTTAAAGGTCATGGTAACATGAGGATAATAGACAGACAGACAGACAGACAGACAGACAGACAGACAGACAGACAGACAGATGGATAGATGGATGGATGGATGGATGGATAGATGGATAGATGGATAGATGGA
>JANHGC010007116.1:213599-226501 GCA_027560395.1 Boaedon fuliginosus
GGGAGGGAGGGAGGGAGGGAGGGAGGGATTAAAGTAAAACTACCAATATACACCTCTATGTGTGAAGATATCTGGGATACTGCCTATGTTTTTGGACAATGAACCTCAAAAAGAAAAAGGAAACTAAAATTATCAGGACCTAATTATCAGGAGAGGTTATTTTGCAATCATATGGTATTTCTTATCCACAAATTAACTACATATCTAGATACATCCCAATAAAAATATAATCACTGCAATTGGAAAAGAGTATTGCAGAATTCTGATGAAGAATTCTATTAGAAACGTGTTCATGATGTACACAATTCCCAACTTCTCTTCAGTGTGGTTAAACATCTTTGAAGACTAGTATCTTTTCCCATAGAATATAAAATATTAATGCATGCTTTTATGTATGTTGTGACATGCCTTCTAGTATATTTCCCAACAGTAATACATTCTTTGTGGATTTGTTTTTATTCAAACAGAATCTCCTTGAAACCAGATTTGTTTTTCAGCTTCATAGTGGGAATTGTTTGCCAAAAATAAATACATAACAAAATCTGTTTCCAGTATGTTATCTATTATATTTAACCAGTTAAATACCAGAGCAGTCCTGAATTCCAGTCATAGTTCCTTTATAAACAATTATACAACAGAGCTAGAGGGGTTAGCATGTTAGCTGAGTGTAGGGATGCCTGGTTCTATAGAAGAGTTTTACTGATTTCATTAATGTGACTTGCTCACCGTGTTCTCATGATTCACACATACGGCTGTGGAGAGCCCCATTTTTAAACATTTTAGGTTTTTAAGTTTCTTTGATGAGAGTCCACTTCCAACATGTACGATATAACTAGGCATGGCTCACATAAAACTGCTTGAGCTTGTTTTCACCTGCCATAATGGCAGTTCATTCAACTTTGAGCTGATTGTCCACAATATTTTTCTCAACTGCCTGAAAGGTTTGGGATTTAGGGCACTGGGTTGTTTTGTTTTTACTCCTAAGTGCACAGTTTTGTTTGGTGGTTGCAGTGAGGAAGAGATCAGACTTCCAAATGCTCTGTTGTGAAATGCCCAAGGCTTAGAACTGTGATGGCAAACTGATGGCATGTGTGCCAGAGGTGGCACACAGAGCCTTCTCTGTGGGCACGCAAGCCGTCGCCCCAGCTCAGCTTCACTGCGCATGTGCATGTGCCTCCAGCCAGCCAGCTGGTCTTTGGGCACTCAGTGCTGAAAAGGTTAGCACTGGCTTAGAGCTTTTCCCATCCTGTTTAACATCTACTGTACTTGAAGCTGCTAGGAGAGGTTATCTACCAGTTCCAGGTGAGGTATCATCAATATGCTTATGATCCCCAGTTGTGCATCTAGTCCCAAGCCTCAGTGAGACATGCAGTAGATGTCAGTGTTCCAACGAAACTCCCCATACTCATTCAGCACTCAGAAACAAAGTTCATCCAAGTAAGAATTTATTAGAGGAGTCATGTTGACATATCTGGAAAACCCGAATCTGAGAGTTCCAGGTTTTCCCTTCCCCAAGAGAAATTTAAAGATCCACCCCCTGCACCCAACAGTCCATCACATGGCCCAATCAAACATCATCCCAACTGGAGCCATTCCTCCCGACACTCTTCTCCAGGTGCAGCGTAAAATGTCCTTGACTTCTAAGAAAGAATGTTGTTGAGTCTTCTACTCACTAAGAAATCCTGCCTCCCAAATTCCAGGCACTAAATGTGGCAGCCTTGAAGCTTCCAAGTAAAATATGGCTTCCAAGGCTGACAGTAGAAACCCATTCACATGCCTGGAGACTCCCAATGTCTAAATGGGGAAAAACAGTTTCAGACCCAATCGGGGTTAGATTGAGGGACTGTTCATAAACCTTCTGATGGAAGGATTGCATCATCAAAGATTTTACGCTTGATGCGATTGCACTTTTTCAGAAACAGTAGATTGACAATTGTGGGTCTCTTTTGACTCATGACTCCTGCTCAAGGAATAGCTGGAAGCCATGGCCAAGAGAGTTTGTCCTCAGCTTTGGCTGCATCCTTACCTGGAACAGTATGCTTTGAGGACACTCACTAATGCCCTTGTCATCTTCTGATTAGATTACTGAAATTTGGTCAGAAACTTTAGATGGACCAAAATGCAACTCAGTGACTGGTCTCAATATTGTCATTAGCATCACCACTGCAGGAGTATTATACTGTTGCACATGTCCTGAGAGGAAGAGGAAATGGAATCAGTGGCATCTAGAAACAATAGTCTTGGCATCAGTGATTCCAACAGTGATAGAGCCAATGACTTCTTCTCTGGTTGAAGAAAATGCCTCCAATCACTCATAGTCTCCCAGGTTCAGGATCAGCTACCCTACCCTACCTCCTTGACTATGTTTACAATTACCCTCTTAAGATAATGGTAAAAAGGACCCTCACCTTCTAAAAGTTCTGTCTGTTTTGCTTATCATTGAACTGTGCCAGGCATTCAACTAGCTCTACTGTTGGCCGGCAGCCAGCAATGTCACACAGAAAAAGGAGCTGCTCTGGTTGCAGTCCAAGTCAAGATATTGGTTTTTCTCTTTAAAGCCCTGTATAACTTGGGGCCTGGGTAGCTAAGAGATCATCTTTCCCTATTGAATGATAAAGAATTTGTAAAAAAAAATGCAGGTAGAGACCTTACAATACTTTGATTTGAATTCAGAAACATCAAATACCCAAATGTTTGAATTCCAAAATTGAATTATTGCTTAGCATCACACAAAAATAAAATTAAAAATAACAGGGAAAATAATTTACAAGATGAACTGAAATAAATGCCCATCTACATTTTAAAGTCTATTCAAAACTATAAGTGCCTCTGTGTGTATATGCACGTATTTGATATATTTTATTTTGTATCTGATAAATCAATTAGAGCTCAAGTTGAGGTCCAAGCATGTCCTTTGGATTCTTTCATTTCTCTTTTGGATTCAATCATTTTCTTTTTGGTAGTCTTCATTCTTTCAATTAACAAATTGGTTGGATGGCATTCTCTTTGACTTAAAATTCAATAATCTTGTCAAGTGATAGAGCACCCAGAAATCCAATTAGTACAAAATACTACTCCTTCAACAGTCTTGTTCTACAAGACATCAAGTGACTCCTGGGTCAAGCCAACTTCAATGCCATTGACTTCTTGCCACATTAAGAATCTTTGCAGAGTACAGGAAAAAGAATATTATTCATTATTCCAAATACTATTGCCTAACATCATTATAGTGGAGACATCACAATCAAGTTTTCACTGTCAACAGCTTACTGCGTTCATGGAGAAGAGAAAATTAGAAAGTCATGTCATAATCTTTGGACCTCTCATTCTCCACAACAAGCATGAATTCTGAAATACAATGGATTGATTGATTTGTTCATTTTTGTATTTATTTCATTTATGTAGCCACTCACTCAAACTGCAACTTGGCCAGCTAATAACCACTAAAAAAGCATCAACAAAATTATAGAACAGCAGTTAAAACACATCACTCCCAAGGCAGTTCATATATACATAATGAATAAACACTTAAAACATCCTGGTAAGTCTGCTGCAGTGGACTGACAGTGAATGCTAGGGCTAATATTTAGGACATTCTTTTCACTGGAACAAACTATTAAAGTCATAAGACTAAGGACATACTGCTGGCTCAGAAGTTTTCTATGAAAGAAAATAGAGTCTGCAGCTACCCAACTTTATCCCTTTTACTATGTTCATGTGTTAACCAAAAGGTATTAGCCTTTCCAATGGACGATATCATTTTATACTCAAGGAGGTTTTACTATATATCTAACATAGCATACTTATCTGTAAATGCCAGCCTAAAGGCTCCAAGCAGTACCTTTGATAATCCCATCCCCACCTTTTAAAAGCCACCTAGCTTATGTTCAAAGTGGTTACATAACAGTCATTGTATTCTATTGTCATTTCACAGGATTATCATATTGAGTAATGTGTCTTGTTGCTTTTACAAGTTGTTTTTATTATTCTTGGCCTTCCAAAGACCTTCTAAAGGCCGTGTTTCTTTTTTTTCTTTTTTTAACAAATAGTTTTACAAAGGAAATTAGTAACCACCAAGTTTTGCTCTGAGCCACCCAATCAGTCCTTTCTCTGCATAAGAATACCCTTATGAATACCCATGTATATGAATCACAGAGAATTACTGTATTTTTCACTACATAAGACACACTCCCCCCTCCCCAAAACATGGGTGGAAATGTCTGTGTGTCTAATGGAGCGAAAAATATGGGCCACCATGGCTGAGTCCTTTTACAGTGCTGAACCCCACCTCTTCTGTCTTTGTCATTACCTGTTTTCCTCCTCTAAACCTAGGTGCGTCTTATGGTCAGGTGCACCTTACAGTGCAAAAAATACAGTATAATTAAGAACTCGTTTCAGAATTCGCCAATCATTGCAGTTCATCGAGTTCTCAACTCCTATCTTGCTTATTGTCGCTGTTTCTTTGAATCCACTTCATCTTAGGAACTGAAGGTATTGGACAGCTGCATGGTATAATAGGGCGGGAGGAGCACCAAACACATCTGTAGGTTCTGACAGGTTCCAAAGAGGAAGTCTACAAAGGCTCTTATACATGTATAGATGACCAATTGAAGACTATACAGTTATAGATTCTTCTTTAGATGATGGAAAAGTCATGCATTCATAGAAATTCTCACACCTATTTTGTAAAACAAATTGGTGTAATAACCAAAAATAACCACTTCACTGTATACAGTTGAAAAGCGGCACAATATATTAATCAATTTTTTAAACTTGTATGACCTGTGAATTATAAATTGATCATTTCTACCGGTCAAAAATGTACGTGGTGCAATTGTACTTCTGAAAGCCTTGGAGTTATTTAATGACACCTGAGGCTTAGAGTAGTTAAATTTATATTTCTTTTTTTTTTTTCATTCCTGTTTAATAGTATTACACCATAAATGGGTTTTTGGTTTAATTAATGCCTAGATAATAGAAGGATTACACAGAGCTGCATGCATATTTCATCCCTTTGTGCCTGTTTTTTTTATGATGATGATAATACAAAAATCTTTAATACTCATAATGCTACCCATATGTCAACTAGAAATCCCCAGAAATCTGCAAAACTGGGAATCAAGAAGATAGTTATATACTCAGGAAGCTAAATGAAGTCCTAAGCCATGTTAGCAGTTGACGATACTTCAACCACAGTCCTAATGCTTCTAGCTTCTTAACATAAAAAATGCTGGTTTTCCACAACTTACATATTATATCTGGATCTCTTAAATCATTTAACTGACTGCTTCCTCTCTTTCTCTCTTCCTTAGACAGTTCTTAGATTGAAAGTGTAGCACTGTGGCATCTGTGCTATTGCCCCAAGTGCTATTCCTATGTGTTACAATCAGTACAGCTTTTCCTTAGATTTATGTTTCTGGCATATGGACAGCTGGAAGTCATTTAAAGAGACCATTGCATGTCCTCGTTTCTTCAATATAATATCCCTCTCCACAAGACATCAATTTAGATGTCTTCCCCTTTTAGAATTATCCATTTGATATTTAATCAGTGCTGTGAAAATGGCATTGAACAGAATAACAACTATGTTTATAATTTTTTTAAAAAAAATTGAATGTTGTAGCAAACTGCAAATATTCAGAAGGCAGTTTGCTTTACTGAAACTGCTATCCTGAATGTGCATAGCTATTATTTTTTACTTTCTAGATTTTTTCCAACATTCAGACACTACAGTAATGTAAAATGTAAGAGATTCGAGAATTGTGTGGGTTTATAATATCCTTGTTTTTTCACACTTCCCCAAATGCATTGTTTCTGTGCCAGAAATCTGCAGGTGTTATAAAATCAAAATGGGTATGCTTATGACTTGCATTACCTGGCAAAACTTTATCTGGTTCTATTCCTCTCCATGAAAATACCTTAACTTCTCTGCATTTAATGTCAGCATTCTATGCATAGTTTAAAGTGGTTATGGGTAGGTATTTTATTGTAGAATATGTGATATGCTTTTTTGTATGATTTTATATGGTTTTGACTGCATTGTTTCATTGTGTTTATTTTATTTTTAACTCTGAGCTATTCAGCGTCATACATTTAGAATGGTCAACTATATAGCATTTGATGAAATTTCTCTTTCTCTCTGAAAAATAAGTTACTTAGTTCTGTATAGCTCATGTTGTTTTCAAGATCTGGAAAAGAATGATTCATCTTGATTACCCAAAATAATGATACATGTAGTATTCAGTACCAAAGCAAAAACATTTGGTATTTTGCTTTTTTACCCTGCTGTCTGAGGGAATCTTATTTATGTGTTAGATGGTGGTTGGGGGCAGTAACTAAATTTCCATTATGAAAGTGTTTTGCAGAGCCTCAAGTAATAGTTCCATTTGTTTTCTTCATATTATTCCATTTTCCTATTTTTCCTCTTAATTTAATCTTTCACCTTCACATAATTCATCACACTTCATTAGTTCCCTCTGAGAACAAGCTACATTTCCCCTATACCAGCTCTAGTAAATAGGCTGAAAATTAGATTTTTGTACCTATAACATTCAGTCTCTCTTGTGTTCTGTGGAACTGACGGCATTCCTTCGGCAATGAATCAATCTTCTTTGGAGAAGTTAATGGATGACTTTCCAATTGTTTTATATTAGTCTAATAAGATTTTCTATTTCTACCCATCAAGCTGCCTTTTTTTACTCCTTTCCCAGTTCTCCTAAATATAATGTCTTGTGTGAAGCATTTCTTGCACCCTCAGTAGATTTGCTTTTTAAAAAAAAAATGTTTTCCCATTTAGTACTGTACTGATTTATGCATTTTCCCATCCTTTAATATATATCCTGTAACATGCTAAATAAACTGCTTGTGGGGATGTTGGTCATTTAACTTCCTCTGTGAGCTCAAGTGGGAAAAATAGTAAATGCCTATAGGATCTTGTTCACTGCTGATAGAGAAAACAAAAACAGTTTAAAAGAAAAGATTAGATTTTTAACATTTCTGTAGAATTCATCCCACCATTTCCAAAATGCCTTTTCTAATTTGTCACTTGTAAGGGGCATTTTACTCCAGTAGACAACAAAAACATTTAGACACGGTAAGCTTGGGTATCGTAGTTTCCTCTGCTATTTGGTATGCAGGCTATTAAATAAATACAATGTGTGATGAATTTATTTTTTTTAATTTGAATTTCAGGCGAAGGGTTTATAAAAATTCTCTATTTTCTATACAGGGAATTTTCCAGCATGAATTTGCATTTTATTGCTTTTTTTCTTGGTTGATGTTGCCTTCTTAATATATTACTCATACATGCCTAAAATGTGCAGATCACATCCTGATTTCAAAATTCAAATGATATTTTATCATTCCTGCTCTGAATCTGCATTATCTATGCAATCTAATCCAGAGGATCCTTTGGGTTTAGAAGGAAGTATAAGTAATGAAATATTGGATGAGATGATAGGTGGGTGGTTATAAGCTAACGCCCAAAATCATAATGTAATAGATGTTATACACATGGCTGTTTCTGAAAGGCATAGCTTACAGATAACGAAAAATATGTTAAACCAGATATGTCAGAATGATTTCAAGATGAGACTTTAGTATGCCCGAACACTATTCACAATCTCCTCACTGATTATATTAGGTCAGCAAGATCAACAATCTCTAGACGGATAAGCTTTACAAATCTGTAACTGAATGTATGATGAAGCTTTGAATCTTAATGATGTCATGTCACCCAAATGCACTTGGCATTTTGCTTAGAATGTGGAGGCAAAAGATACACAAATGTAAGTTACAGATTTATATAGAATGGAGTGAAAATTGTATCATGAACGAATTCACTATTCTTTCAATTTGCATAGTTTCCATTCTTTCCCAGAATATGGATGTACGTTTTTGCCATTCAAGACAATATATGCGAGATATCCAGAGAAGAGTCTGGCGGCACATATTTTTTCTGCAGATTTTTCTCTGAACTGCCCAGATGGGAGATCACATCGGAGCCTTAATTTAAATGGCTCCCAAAGAAAAGGGATTGTGGATAAAGTTAAAAATGTTTCTTTCTTCAAAACAGCTTGAGCCAATCTAAATTCTATTCAACTGAGGTTTTATTAGGGCATGAGCTTTTTTTAGTTCTGGATCTAGCTATTGACTACAATCCAGTAAAAATGGAAATGCGTAAGGTGTCTTTGCATTTCTGTATGTTCCATGCCACTCAATGAATTTGTGAAATCTGCAAATTATAATTTTGAAATGTTTATCTTCCTCCCTCTATACAGAGTAGTGCATAGCAGTTTACAATCCATAGTTATAATGATCTCAATAAGTTTTTAAGCCATTAAACCTCAGTTCAAGCAAATGCAGAAAAGCCGTGTCTTCTCTGATAGCTCTAAATTATAAATGATAGCGGCAACTAGATTCTAATGAAATCTTCCTTCCCTTGTTTAATCAAGTGTCCACCGTGCATTTCTTTCAAAAAGATATGTTAATGGGTTTGAACTCATTATGAGCAATAGTACCTTAACACAAACTGTTAACACTGTAAGATACAGGATGTTTGATAAGGATAACAATGATTTGGTTTAGATTTAATGACACAAGCAAGATCAAATAAATATAAGGGCTACTATACATAGTTTCTTTCTTACAAGAGTTGTAAACCAAAATAGAACAAAGTTATCACAGAATAAATCTTTCATTTTTGAGGAGCACTGTAATTGCGGGGGGAGAGGTATACTTAAAGATGGAGGAAATAGAGAATACACGTCGACATATGCAACCAAAAGACCTTTATAAAAGGGATGTGAGCAGCATGTCCACCCAAACATCTCTCCCAATCCACAATAGAAATGAATCCCTGGCTTGCTTTTCTCAGCACGTCTTTATTTATACGTAGTTATTAAAATGATTTATGTAGTTACTCACCCAATTCATACATAATGACTCTGGGTGGCTAACAAAGGCATCAAAACAAAATAGCTAATAAAAATAGCTGATAAAAATTTGCAAGCAAAGTCAAGGGGGGAAGCCAGACTTGCTTAACAACAGCATGATTTACTCAACCACTGCAGTGATTTGCTTAAAACTGTGGCAAAAATGGTCCTAAAGTGGGGCAAAACTCACTTAACCACCACCTTGCTTAGCTGTGGGAATTTTGGGCTCAATTGTGGCTGTAGGACTACCTGTGTGGTGGCCCTGGATTGTAAATAGAAATAATTGTAATCCCAAGTGGCAAAGGACATGTTTATAGGAGTCATTGTTCTACTAAAGTACAAATACTTATCAGCATCTAATCTGTTTAAGCCCTTTTAATAATAGAAAAAGTCTTTTTGTAAGACCTTAAAAACCTTAAGGTCTGTAGGGACCCCCCCTTTTTTTTGGTTAATTTAATGGTAGGTGGCATATTCCTGGCTACGGTGCTCTTTAATTATTGCATTTTGCATCTCTGATTTACTTGCAAGCTTTTCTATTTTTTATATATTTTAGCAGAGCTTATTTGAATGTTGCAGATTCTTCCAGGGTAGTTGCCTTTATCTGCAAATGAACAAACAGCATACCTTGTATATGTGGTAGGAGGGATTGCCTTTCAGTTGCTGTTGCCTTCCTGGTATTTTTTTTTTAACTCTTGGGAGCTTGATTTGCAGGGAAAAGGGGTGAACACTTTTCACCTATTTTAAGTGTTTCAGGTATCTGTAATGGCAGTTTAGTAAAACTGTACTGAGTGGATGGAAAGCAGGCATAAATCATTATTTAGCCCAAATTTTACATTCTTTCATAACATAACATAACATAACACAACACTGCAGTAGCTCATTACAGGTATTCTGATTTGTTTTGGTATATCTAATTCATATATAATTCATGAACTTGGATAAATGAACAGTGTAAAATTAGTTACAAGAAAGGGCATGTAGCCAACTAAAATCTTGATATATCTAGGCAAGATAGTCTAAAATAAGGGAGATCCTAAAGCTATTGCCATCAACTATTGCTTCTAGCATGCTAGTAGAAGGTAGAAGGTATTAGGAGATTCAGGAACCTCTGGTGGCAACTGGTCCTTAAAATTTAACACCAGAAGAACAGAGGCCTGTTAGGGCATGGAGACTCATTATTGTTTTAGAATCATTTAATAGCAGGTGGTTAGGTAGATGCAAAGAAAAATGGTGGTGGGGGGACCTTTGAGGGTAATTATATGTCTTTTACCAGTCAAACAGGCAAACTCTCAGTTTAACCATTATTTCAAAGTAACCTTTTTTCAGCTTACAGGAAGTAAAAGTTAAAGCACTCCTAGACATTCTTACTCTTGAAGGAAAATGCATGCCCTAATAAGACAAGCACTTAGACTTATATATATATATAGCTTCTTAGTGCTTTACAGCATTCTCTAAACCAGGGGTGTCAAACTCAAGGTCCAGGGGGCGGATCTGGCCTGCAGGGTGCTGAAATCTGCCCCAGGGACCACCCTGGAAACAGCAAAGGACTGGTCCACAGTGCTCATGCAGCAAAAATGGATCTCGGGAGGGCAGCTCCCTCCCGAGATCCATTTTTGCTGGCAGAAGGTTGCAGGAAGCCATCTCAGCCAAAAATTGAGCTCAGGAGCCTGTTTTCACTGGCAGAGTGCTCGGGCCGCCACAGGCGCCTCCAACACAAGTGATGTCAAGCTGGCCATACCCCCCTGGGCCCCCTAAGGTCAAACATAACCCTGATGCGGCCTTCAATGAAATTGAATTTGACACACCTGCTCTAAGCAGTTTACAAATTGCAGCATATTGCCCACAACAATCTGGGCCTCATTTTACCAACCTTGGAAGGATGGAAAGCTGAGTCAACCTTGAGCCCCATCAGAATCGAACTCCTGGTTATGGGTAGAGTCAGATTGCAATATTGCATTCTAACCACTATGCCACCATGGATCTAATAGATCTGTATAAGATAGTTATTCTTCCTGGTCCAATATTGCATCAATGGAGAGCCCATTTGGATGGGAGCAATGGTTAAAACAGTTCAAGTAACTTTTAATACCATTTCTCCCAGCAGCTGCAACAGAAGAACCAGAGGTTATTCCTGACCCAGCCAAGCAGACTGACCGTGTAGTGAAAATAGCGGGAATAAGTGCTGGAATCCTTGTCTTTATTCTCATCCTCCTCCTTGTCATATTAATTGTCAAAAAAAGGTAAGTATGGTAAATTTGCCATTTTCTTTTCATTCCAATAAATGATAAGAAATTTGTTCACAGTTCATTGTAGTAAAATGGTACCAGTGAGAGCATCCTTATCGTGAATGGAAGGTATTTCGTAAAGTCAGAAGATTCTACCCTAAAAATAATAATAATAAAATTAGTATTGAATTGGACAAACTGTAAAGACAATGACTGGTGAAATTGAAATAATAGCTTTTTACCTTCTTAACATTTCTTATATGTTATTAGGGTTAAGCTGAACTTGCTATTTCAATTAGCCCTGCTTATTTCTTGTATTATGAAATGTCTGGCCTACTTATCTTGGAAAATATTTTACAGGCTATGTTACCTTCATTTGTATTTTTATAAGTGATAAAAGCTATAGTTAAAATCACATTACCTTATCATAAATTTTCCATTGGGTTATAGGCCTGCAGACCTTAAAATGCAAAAGTATATTAAATGGTGTCTCATTTCTTTTAAAAAAAATCTTAGCAATTTCAAAGTAATAACAAAAATCAATAGCACCACCTTCTGGAAATAGAAGTAATTCTGAAAGGGAAAAAATCTTTTATTTTATTTTTTAAAAAAATACATTTATTAGTAAGTTTCAAACACTTTGCTAATTTGCACACATTTTCATAATCAATATGTATGACTTGATGAATAGCTTTCAGATCCTTTTTCCTTGCCATTTCTGTTTCTTTCCCACATCTGGATGAGCAAATGGCTGCTTAATATGAAGCTGTTTATGTCAAGTGATTTGTTCCATCTAGCCTAGGACTGATGGACCGGGAGATGGTTCTTTAAAATATCACTTAAAAGTCTCTCACATCACCTGCCACTTGTGATCCCCTTAACTGGAGACAATAAAAATCATATGCAGACTTTATGAATTCAGACACTGTATTCTACCACTGAACTATGGATGTCGTGGTTCAGAGATCGGTTGCAAAACTGTTGTTTTTATTCTAGGCAAGGAAGGAATAAAAATAGGGGTATTTTTGTATCTCATATCGATGTTAAAGTGAAATGAATTTTCTGTTCCAGTTTTCCAAGTAGGAAAAAACAACAACTAGACACTGTGCCTAAAAATCATATTTATGTCTTAATGGTTGCCAATAGATTTTTTTTAATTTATTGCCTTTTTACAATGATTCCCCCGGAGATATATAACATGGAGAAGAAACGTCTGCATTAGAACCCTTAGGTATGCTAATAGTGTTTTGTGTTAGTTAGACACATATGTGATTTCTCCCAATAGTGCTTTCACTTTTTTTTTCCCTGTTGTGTACCTCTGTGCTTAAAAAGAAATGTACATGCTACAAACCAGTTCATAGTAAAAATGATGAGACATCCATTTGTGCAAATTAAGGGGCAGATCAGTAAATAGCTGTCTTGCTTTTTAGCTGGAAGTTCTCCTTGACAAATGATGAAGAAATGTGATCGCCAGAACTGTAAAGACAGACCAGTGAGAAATGTCCTCAGAATATCAGATAGCCAACAGCTGCTCCTGGGGATGTGACACATCCTTACAAACCTATCATAATGTCAGCACTCAGGCTGACATTTACACCAAACTATTAGACCTTTGTTTGAGGCTAACCTGTGATCAATTATAATGGCTTTTCCACTAGCAGCTCTGAGGACACTGTTAACTTGTATACATTTTACAGCTGCTTACATAAAAAAATTGGGCCAGTAGAGTAAGCATTATATTCAC
>JANHGC010007116.1:337255-347652 GCA_027560395.1 Boaedon fuliginosus
CCCAAACTAGGTACTATCATCAGTGCCAGGTAACACCATCATTGGCACTGATGATGTTACCTAGTATGTGTAATGAAATGTCTGCAAGAAAACAATCAAGCTCAGAGAGCACCAAGGACCCCTCATTTCAACCCAGAGCTACAGATATTCCCCTTTATTGGTGCTTCTTACCGTTTTTTACACTTCTGAAATGCAGAATTAACAGAGAGAGTATGAGCTTTCCACATATAACCCAGGGCTTCATCTTCTGAGAAAAGAACACTTGTAGCTGTTTCAGAGTATGGGGCAGTTGATAGGAGATACTAAAAGTAAATATATAGAAAGATAAGTAGCTGTAGATATAGGTATCATAGAATAAATAAAACTACTCCATTATTCATAAAAATTATACAACTATACCCATAAATAGATAATAGATAATCCCCATCTCGGCTTACCTCAAAGTTTCTTGAAAATGAAGATATAGTGTGTGTGGGTTGGTGGATGTAAGTTGTCCTTTCAGCCTAGCCTACTGCTTTAAAATTCCTTGGATGTCTGCTATCCAATTTTTAACCAGGCCTGATCCTATGAAACACCACCAGCTGTGTCAAGGAAGTTACTACCAGAGCATGGATCCAATCACAGGTCACTTAACTATCTGCTTTTGTCACCCAGGAGGGCGGGTGAGCTGACAGCACAGAAAACCCTGTCTACTTCCTCAGGAGTCACCAGTACAAATTCAGCCTAGATCACATGACCAGATTCTGCCCCAAGCATCATCCTCCAGCAACAGTTGAAACTCTAGGTATCCCCAAGGATTTATAACGTACTAATCTGTCGTGGTTCTAATTCAGAGGATACTCAACACAATTGTCAACTCTGTAATGAACACAGTTTTGTCCCTTGGACAAGTTGCCACAGTTATTACAAACAAAAAATAATATCCACTTCAACAAACTTTCCATCTGCTCACATTTGTTGACTGCAGCAAGAATTTTATATATGGAAATATAACATCAATTCCCACAAAAAAGAATGGATGGAATCATGTAAAAAGTGATGGAGTTAGCATAGATTTTGAAATGAACTGTTTTAATTAATGAAAACAATAGCAATGGGAATAGCAACAGCACTTAGACTTATATACCGCTCCATAGTGCTTTACAGCACTCTCTGAGCAGTTTACAAATGTCAGCATTTTTTTTCCTCTTCAGGGCCTAATCTCTCAACAACCTTCCCTAAAAAAAGGAAGGTTTGAAACTAGTCAACAACTGCTCAGTTCTACTGTATGCAGGAAAAAGCTTCTTAAAAAGAGGTCAATGCCTTCAAGGAAGCATTAATCACTTCATGGACTTAACCACACACCATCTTTTGAGAAGTTTTAACCAATCAGGAAAGACACAAATATAAAACACAGATGGTTGAACTCACAGCTTCAATGACTTGTTCACTTCATTAGGATTAGCAGGCCCAAACAACTCCAAAAGGCCTTGTCTTAGGCTAGGCCCATAATGGCGAACCTATGGCACGCATGCCAAAGGTGGCACGCAGATCCCTCTCTGTGGGCACGCAAGCCTTCACCCCAGCTCAGCTTCACCATGCATGCGCATGCGCCTCCCATTGGCCAGCTGGTCTTCGGGTCTTTGCATGCATGGGGTAGGGTGCATGCACAGGGGACATGCACACATGTGTGGTGGAGCAGCATGCATGCACAGGGATGCATGCACATTGCATTTTAGGGATGTGTATATGCTCTTTGGGCACTTGGTGCTGAAAAGTTTAGCCATCATTGGGCTAGCCATCCCTTTGTCTTGACCTCCTCTGGTCTTCAGAAGGTAAATCCTGGACATTACTGTACTCAAAGGTTAACTCATATTCAGACATCTATCTTAGCCACCAAATATGAAAAAAATCAGTTTCCCCCCTAAAATTAGAAGTCCCCCCCCCCAATGATGTGTACAGTACATGCATGGTTGATGTAGGGAAGAAGTGTATACTAGGAAGATATCCATATAGTTCTAAAAACAATCAACAGATATACCTTGAAGAAATCCCTCCAGGCAGACATGACTTCTGGCACTTGGATATTACATTCAGCAACGCTAAGGCAGAAATCTGCTCTTTGCTCATCTGGTGGAATTAATTCTATCTCATTTTGTACCTCTTCAAAGAAGTCACTATCCAGTGCCCCAAGAAAGGGAATGGCTGCCAAGTAGTAATTCATACCTAGGGCAATTTTAAAAAGTGAGCATAGTTTAGCAGGTTAAAAATATTTCTCAAAGCAAAATAAGCTTAATGGAAAAAATACAAGTAGTCTTTATTTAGCTACTCTAATTGGGACCGGCAACTTGGTCATTAAGTGAAGTAGTTAAGTGAAACAGTGATCATGCCACTGTTCTTACTTCAGCTGTTCTTTGCTTTACAGACCTGCAAAGTCCTCATAAATGTGAGGACTGATAATAAAGTTACTTTTTCATTAGAATCATAGCTGTGAATGGTCACCAAAGGAGACAGTCTCTAAACAAGGCCTACCTGTGCAGGCTTAAACCAAATCCCAATTTGTTCAAATCTTTGGCATGGGGAATGCTTCCCCAGCATTGTGTTATGGCCTGATTTACACAGAGGTAATTTTTCTGGGCAACAAAGGAATATTTTTTTAAAAAAATATGTAACTGATATCAGAATAATAGGACAACATAGTATCTGATTAACTTTAATTGGTAGAATATTGAGAGTTTATTAAATTTTAATTGAAATCTCATGGCTTTTTCAGTTATCTTTAGCTATGATATGTATTTATGCACAACTCTAATGTCATTGAAATCTAGCCACTAAGTGGAATTCATATCACAAGTCAGTATTAATTAAACATGACTGCAATTCCTTTTGTATATCAATCTTGCTTGGAGATAAGTATGTGACTTTAAGAAGCACCTTCTGGGCTATTCCCATGGAACTATTAGATAAGACATATTTTAAAATCAGTCACGTTAGATATTTTTGGCAATATTTTATTTGTTCTGAAATTTGTATCTTTTTTCCTGACTTTGCCACTTTATTTTATATATCACCCTTTGTCTATTATCATTTCCATCACTCTGCTATTTGAGAAAATGCCCATAGAGAAAGTTGAACATATAACAGAGTTATTAGTGAAAATACTTCTACAATGTTATGCTGCATGTGATTATTTAGGAGGCCACATAAACCTGCAGAAGAATATGAGAATTGATGCAATGATCCTTCAAAAATGTAGAATGGAAATGGGAGGTTACTTCTTTGAATAAAATACGTCCATAAAAAAAGTTAGCATCTGTGTCAACAATCTTTCTGTCCATGCACAGTCATTTCAGGCTCTGAAAGCTTGTGGTAGAAGGATTTTTATTGATCAAGTAGCCAATAACCCGTCTGTGTCTGGGATGCTGTATCTAAATGGAGTAGCTCTATGGGCCTGATGCTGGTCTGTCGTACAAAATCGCAGATGAGTAGCTCTATGGGCCTGTAGCTTTATAGACCCATAGCTCTATGGGCCTGATGCTGGTCTCTTGCGCAGCATTGCACGTCAGAGGGAGGCCCCTTGTAGAGTACTGAGGCGCACAACGCCCCCCCCCCCGAATGGTGTTAGGGGTGTCTTACCCCCACAGTGTTTGTTTCTAAAGGATAAGTGATGTGTGTACCATTATTTGGTTGAAATTGGTCGAGCCGTTCCAGAGTTATTCTGAAACACACACACACACAAACAAACACACACATCCAATTTTATATATAGAAGATAGAAGTTAGATGAACTAAGACAGGGGTCTCCATATTTGGCAACTTTAAATCTAATGGATTTCAACTTCCAGAATTCCCTAGCCAGGCATGCTGGCTGGAGAATTTTGGGAGTCGAAGTCCATAAGTCTTAAAGTTGCCAAGTTTGGAAAACACTACTGTACGGCTTGGTAGTTCTCAGGGTGGAAATGTTAGCACTTGGCAAACCTTATTGCTTTTATAAGACATCGATGCAATTGAAGAATTCCTATTTTGATGCACTTGAGTTTACACGTTAGGAGCTTTCTCCATTAAGTATAAAAATAAGTACGGTAATTCCCAAACAAGAATATATACTTACATGTCCACCAGCTGAATTCAGATATGCATAGACTTTCTCCATTCTTATGACCACACCCTGTAGCATTTAAAGGATCTGCTAATCTGCCTGGAAGAAAATGAAATACCAATATTACACAGCATTTTTGGAAGAAAAATAAATGTTATAGTTTTTATGTATTTATTTGTTCATCACATAACACTGTTTTATTTATTTGTGACTATTTTTTATTTATTTATTTGTCTATCCTTTTCACACACAAAATGTGATTTTGGACTTATATAAGAAACTATATAAAACACAATTATTATTTTTTTAAAAAAATAAATTGCAATTAAAGGCTAAGAGAGGACGACAGATGAAACCATCTCAGTACCTCACTGGGACCCCCAGTGTAATGATATAACCAGATTTTGAGACACTTATGGAAAATGAACAATGGATCCAATCTCATTTTGAAGGATAGGACATTCCATAAGGCAGGTGTAACTCCCTACAGTGTTACTGTAGCATACCTCTTCTGCTGGATCTGATGGGGTGGGCAGATCCCTCCAGTAACCCAGCTCTACACCATGAAGGGCTTTAAAGCACTTTGAATTGGATCTGGAATTTGAAACAGACGGGCAAACAATGTAGCTCATGGAACACATAATATGTACTGTTCTAGAGGCACATATCATTCCCTGAACTGTTGCTTTTTGTACGAGTTGAACCTTCTGGATACTTTTCAAGGGTAGCCCTATGTAGAGCATATTACAGTAGTCCAATATGGAGGTGACTAGGGTATGAGAGACCATGAACAGAGCCCCCCTCCATCTAGGAATAGGAGCAACTAGTGCACAAGATGAAGCTGTGTATAAAGGTTCTTCTAATCACAACGGGCCACTTGCTATTTGTGCAGGAGTCACAAGTCCAGGACTTAAAGTTATGCACTGAGTCTGTTTGGGCAGTGCAAACTCATCCAGCACTAAATATGACTGTCCTAAAAATGGTAGGCTCCAAAATCCAAAGCCACTCAGTCTCTCCAGAGTTCATCTGTAGCCTGTTTTTTCCCTATTTAATAGGAAAGGAAAAGAATTAAGAGAACACCAAACCCTATGGCATCCTAGATAATAGTGGCTAAGGACTTAAGGATCTTTCCTTCCCTATTACCACAAACTGGAACCAATCTTGGAGAAAGAAGGTATACTAGCACGGCACAGATAGTATTGAAAGCTGTAGAGAGGACCAGTAGGGGAAGAGTGGATGCACAATCCCCGTATCACTCTCAACAGAGATCATCTAAAGGTGTGACCAATGCTGCTTCCATTTCTTACCCAGGTCTGAATCCTGACTGAAAGGGACAAGAGAAAGACTGAGAACTTCCCTAATTTCGGAGCACATTGCTACTGCTCTGGCAAGAATAGGAACCATGACCATCATCATGGCCATGAACTCCTGAAGCATCTTAGATCCCACTCCTTGAGAAGGTAGGCTGAAGTCCCTCAAGTGTATAAGTCTGGGACACTCCACTGCCAACCCAGAAATGGAATGAAAGAGTTCAGCTAGTGAGATTTAATACATAGAATATAACTGAACAAACACGATCTCATTTCTGGTAACCTGTAGATATTTCCAGATGATGATTACTACATTTCCATTCCTACCCCAGGGTCTCAGCTAATGCCACACTCAAAACACAGCTGGGCATACCCCTGAAAGAGCCACCTTCCCTTTCAGACCCAGCCAGCTTTTAGTAATATATGCAAGGTTGGCCCTCCAAACAATGATTAAGGGAGGCCTAACTACCAAGGGACACAGTGGCTCAGTGGATAAGTTGTGGAGCTTGTCAATCAGAAAGGTCGACAGTTTGGTGGTTCAAATCCCTCGTGCCGCGTAATGGAGTGAGCTCCCATTACTTGTCCCAGTTTCTGCCAACCTAGCAGTTTGAAAGCATGAAAAAAGTGCAAATAGAAAAATAGGGACCACCTTTGGTGGGAAGGTTACAGCGTTCCATGAGCTTCGGCGTATAGTCATGCTGGCCACATGACCACAGAGACACCTTTGGACAGCACTGGCTCTTCGGCTTTGAAACGGAGTTGAGCACTGCCCTCTAGAGTTGAGAACTGACTAGCACATATGTGCGAGGGGAACCTTTAACTTTACCTTTAACTACAGACCAATTTGGCATTTAGAAGTAGCAACTGAAAGTAAGGTATTTCAAAGTCCTATTGACTAGATACAAGAGCTGAGACCAAGGAGCTGGAATGTGAAATCAGTATAATTGTTAGTGAAAAAATAGTTTAGCTAAAACTGAAAACCTGACTCCCAGTTCTTCTGGTGATAGTTCCAAATGAAGAACTACTTTTATTTTTCTCTTTCAGTCTCTTAAATATGCTGCAGTCAACATTTGAATGACATACATGAAAAAAAAATATTGAAGTAAGATGTGATGTTAATAATACATTTGACTTTAGCATATAAGAAAATGCTAATTTCTTTAGCCAACGATGAGACTATTAAAAATATTCATAAAAAGTGCCCAATAATGTCAGAGTGATGGTGGCATCATGACCACAAGAAAACAGCACACCAACGATGTCATCAAGGTTAGGTTAGGTTTATTGAACTTATATGCCGCCCTTCTCCTTTCGGACTCAGGACGGCTCACAGCCTAGGATACATACAATACAGAAATTAAGACCAAATTAAATTTCTACAAGATAAACAACAACAAATTTAAGAAGTGGGAACATAAATTAGAAATTTAAGCTGTATTTAAAATTTAGAAAACCCCATAAGTCTATAGTCAATAGTCTTTGCATGCCATCTCCCAGGATAAACCAGTCATCAAGATACTCAAATTGCAAGCAAGGATGGCCATTTTCGGGCTGAAAGAAAGCCCACCTGCCTCCTGAGTTTTGTCCTCAAGCATGTAAAAGTTGACTCTAGCCTTGCCTGTCTCTCTCCAGTATTGGAGACCATGAGGCCCAGTCCAGGCCCTAGGCCTCTCGCAGCACTTCCATAGTAGGCATTAATGATGGTTAGCTGACATCCACGGTCACCAGCCCAAAACACCAAGGCCTTCCCAAGCCGCCCTCTCATGGTGGCAGCGGCTATGGCGATCGTCCCAAACAGGGCAGACAGAGGCCAGCCAGAGTCTTCAGTTCCCCAGTCTGAGAGCTGCCCTCTCATGGCGGGAACAGCAATAGAATCCACACTGATATAGAAGCGGTTCCAGAGGCAGACAAAAGAGCCTGTAGGGGCAGTAGTCCTGGGACATCCAGAGTCACAGCAGCAGCGACAGTGACAACCAAGGGCTGCAGCACCAGCGGCATGCATGTGACAGCGAAGGCGGTGACAGATCTCCGCAGACCGTCTTTATTTGGCAAAGCAATAGATACAAGATTCATAGGCAAAGTTATACAATGGGAGCTGCAAGCTCCTTATATAGGGTAAAAGTGTGTGGGAGTCAGTCATCCCAGGAACCATTCACAGTAGGGTAGTAACAGAGAGCAGAGGTTGAAGGGTAGCAACAGCAATTAGGATCAGGAGGCAACATCTGCCCAGGAACTATGTCTGCAGCAGGCAGCAACAGGAGTTGTGTAGGACGTTAATTACAGGGTCCTCCTAGACATCATGTCCCCATGTGTAGAATTGTAATACAGCATAATATAATAGTATTTTAAGATTCTTAAAATACTGTACATATAGTTAAAATACATATCACTTATCCAAGTTTGCTATCATTTGGAAATACTCCAAGATCAAAACAGGACCTCCCATTCCTAATCCACACAGATGGTTCTGAAAATCAATGGTTAATCATGTCTATGAATCATTTACTGGGGCCCAAGAGCATTGAAGAAACTAAAGCAAGTAATGATAGGAGCTACTGTTTTCTTTACAGCATTCCGGTTCTTCTTAAAATTTTATTTTAATTAAATACAAAAGAAGCCTAGTAGCCATCAAGTATGAGTATTACTGCCCTGTGCTTAAGAAACAAGGACGAAAACATTGATCTTTTAAACTGTTATTTCCTTATTTATTCATGTCGTGTTCCGATTTAAAATGTCTATGAAGTATCCCTGTTGTTTGATTAGACTATCAATGTTCATACAACAGGTGGCAATTTCTCAGACATTGGTCAATCTAGTTTATCATTTGGCTAGTGAATTGTATTACTTTATGGTCTGAAATCTTCTGTATTTTCCTTCAAACTTACAGACAGTTTAAGATTAAGGGAAATATTTCCACAAAGGAAAAGGAAACAGCAATATAGTAAAATAAGTCTTACTTTAAATCAGATATTTATTTCTTGAACAATCTGGAACAAGAACAGCCAACAAGTACAAACTTACAGCATTACTTACATCAATATCTTATTGCAATAAGGTCCAGAGATAATTGCTACGTCCATCAAGGAATAGCTACCATCAGTGGCCATGATTTGAGATCCATCTCCTGCTTTTATACCTTTCTTCTGACATGCCATCAGCTTGAAAGCTTACTGACACGTCTTCCTTATTTTCATTTTTCGGTTATACTTGTGTGTATATGTGAAATTTTCTTCTAACCGTTATTTCCAGCTTCCTGTTTTTTAATTTTCAAAGTGTTCTGTTAAAAAATCATCTTAAGTTTTAGGTACATTTTGTAACTTTGTGCCAATGCAGCAGTTTACAAATGCTTTGCAGAAATCATCATTGCTAATACTTTTATTTTAGCATTTTATTTTAGGCCTGCTACCCTGTTTCCCTGAAAATATGACCTCCCCTGAAAGTAAGACCTAGATTGATTTTTACACGTGCGCCCACTATATATATGCCCCTAACTAATAGGTTAGTCAGTGGGTGACATCACCTGAAAATAAGACCTGGTGCCTTTTTTGGTGGCAAAAAAATATAAGACAGGGCCTTATTTTCAGGGAAACAAGGTATCATGTTGAAGCCTACATTCTTATAATAATTTCTAAACTTAGTTTTCCTTTCCCTCACAGTCGCTCCTCTTTGTCCTTTAGGACAACACAAACAATTGATCATATAGTACTTAGCACATCTTTATTTATTTATTTGTTTATTTATTTGATTTATACCCTGCCTCTCTTCCCCAGTGAACTCTAGGTGGCTATTTAAATTGTGAGTTTCAAGTAATCAATTAATAAACCAAAATATTTTTCATTTAAGAGGAAAGAGGAAAGCTACTTTGATTAAAAGGCATTTCAGCAAAGCAAATAATAAAAGAGGGTAGACGGACTGAACCATCTGAATGGTGGGACGTGCAACCTTAAATACAGCATGGAAGTAAAGAGGAGCAATGCAGTGCTGGTCCAAACTGTAGGCATAAGACCTCTCCTAATGCAGGCTGTTTCTTGCAGTTGTTGCTGGGCTTTCATGAAACAATTCTTTTATCACTTGTGATTCCAAGTAAAGATGAATTGATTTGATACTGATGTCTTGGTCGACGATTGCACAGAGGGAGCAGAGGTCGCCAGCACTTGATTTCTTGTTGGGCAAAGCTTCAATCTTTGCCTTGTAGCAGTCAGGTGGTCTGAGCTGAATGTTTTCCTCATCTGGGTTTGGTACCTTCTTACAATGTGAAGTATGCACCCGGGAGGCCAGAAGTTGACACTTCACAGCAGCATTGGGGGTCAGGAAGATCTGGAACAGACCCTTCCAACGAGGAGTCAGGCAATTTTTCCGTTGGAACGCTTTTGCAGGGATTCAATGGTTCAGGCTAGTGTGTTCTTATTGGGAGATCCTTGCTGCAATTTTCATACAGGTCCCTCATTTGCAAACATTTGCTCTGCATTTTTTTTTCCTTTTTGTTTATCAGCTGCATCAAATGTACACCACACTCTACAATCCTCTGATCAAATGTACAACATTCTAATGTGACAAAAGCATAGTAGTATCTGGAACAGGACACTGATATTATTTGAGTTAGGTTCTCCTTAACACTATGGTTCTAATCATTTCTGTCCAAATCCCCAAACCAAGGGTGTAATATGTTTAATACAACCAGTGAAAAGACAATAATAAGTATTTTTCAAGGAAAAGAGAAAATGAGAAAAATTCTATGGAAGATGTGTGAGAGAAAATTGTTTCTCCCCATCACTGAACAAGCCTAAAACATTTCAAATTGCATAATGAATTCTATAAGCCCAATGGGTAAAAAGATTGCATTATTTCTTTATGCATGTCCCCCCTTCTCTCTCTTCTTTTTTAATTTTATGCTGCAAATATCCCCCTCCACGCATGCACACGCACACACAAAAGACTTCCTCTTTGAATGAGTCACATTCACGGCAGTCTATTCATACAGTTCACAATGGAATACGTTTCCTCTTTTT
>JANHGC010007116.1:363531-373718 GCA_027560395.1 Boaedon fuliginosus
ATAAATCTAATAAATAAATAAATAAATAAATAAATAAATAAATAAATAAATAAATAAATAAATAAATAAATAAAATCTTGTGTTCTTTATCAATATGACCTGATGTCATTTTACGCTTTTCTGTCTGTTCCCTTCTGAACATGTGCCAGAATGAAATTGACGAACTTAGAAATGAAATGGATGAGATGAGGGACAGCTTTTTTGAAGAGGATGCTTGCCAGCTTCAGGAAGTGCGCCATGAGTTGGAGAGAGCAAACAAAAACTGTAGGATCCTTCAGTATCGTCTTCGAAAAGCAGAACGGAAGAAGCTCCGCTACGCACAGACTGGAGAAATAGATGGAGAACTTCTCCGTAGCTTGGAACAGGATTTAAAGGTAATTTGGGGCCAGAAGATGAGCAATTGGTGTTTATGTTTATTATGTTTATGTGATTCATAGCCCACCTTTCTTCCCCCAACAGAGGGAATGCAAGATAGCTAAGGGAATACAAATGAGAAGCACAATCAGATTATAATACCTTTACTTATCCTAATCTTTTGCGGGAAGGCAAATGTAGCATAAGTCCAAATTGTCTTGTGGTTTTGACAACTGGAATTTAATTTTTTAAGGCAGAGTAAACAAAGTTGTACTGTCCTGGTTTTCTGGACATTTTTCATCAATCAGAACCAACCTGATTTGTCAATTGTGAGACTCATAGTCCAAAACATATAGTGTCAACAGAATGATATGCCTCTCATGTAGATCCTAACCTTATGCTCATTTTTTGACTCCCCCTCACCTGCTTACTCAATTATTTAGAAGTATCCAATCACTAGAGAATCACTAGAAATCATATTCCAAGTCATCAATTGACATATATTTCAAACACTTCTAAATGAAATTACAATCTTAAGGTTTATAATTTAATTTAATTTAATTTTAGTGAATGCATTTAGAAATCAGTGCCACATACCGTTTTTTCTTTCAGTTGAAACAAAAAAAAAAAGGATATAACTCCAGTTAATGTTATAATCCCAGGATCAATGTAGAAATCCTCAGAAATGGATCTCTGAAACTACATATGCAGAAATAGTTGCAAAAACAAAAGCATGGTTTAAGTTTGGGAAATAGAAAGTGTGATAAAGAAGCTCAGATTGACTTCATCCTAATTCAGTGGGATATAAGAGGGAGGAATGGGAAAAGAGAACCCAGCTTTCAAGATTCTGTTATTATTACTTAAACCAATAAACTATAGTTCCAGTTATACCAGTGGTGTCTATTTCCCGATGTGGCCTAGCTTGAAGGATTGACAGTCAGAGGCAAATGACTTGAGATATATATTTTTTTTCCTTTGAGATGTTCAATGTAGGAAAAAGGATATTAAACCATAAATCGTTGCATACCAACTTGGGAGGAAGAATATTAAAATGAGTTTTATGAGACATTTCCTGGGGCTACAAATCAAAAAAATTAATTACCCAATACTTGGGGTGGAAGCTGAGCACTAATAAAAGAATTGCCTAGATTAAAGTATGAAATATAATTGTATTGCTTTGTAATAATATAAGAGTTTTTATTTTTAATAATGGCTACGGTAAAACATGTTCAATAGTTAACCAAATATTTTATACCGAGGTGGTTTTGATTGAGGTAGTCCTTGACTCACAACAGTTCATTTAGTGACCATTCAAAGTTACAATGGCACTGAAAAATGTGACTCATGACGGTTTTTCAAAGTTTCAACCTTTGCAGCATGCCTATGATCATGTGATTAAAATTTGGATGCTTGGGAACTGGTTCATATTTTTGACGGTTACTGTGTCCTGGGTCATGTGATCCCCTTTTGTGACCTTTGACAAGCAAATTCAGTTTCACTTAAGAACCGGGTTACTAACTTACCAACTGAGGTGATTCACTTCACAACTGTAACAAAAAGTTCATAAACTGGAGCAAATTTGTCACTGAAGAAGGGTCTCACTTAACAACAGAAATTTTGGGCTCAGTTGTGGTCATAAGTTGAGAACTACCTCTGCTTCGTTAATTCAATTTTTGTCCTACTTTGCCTCCCCTAAGGTTGTATTTCTTCTCAGACTAAGACTTCATGCCAGTTGCTGGCTGGATTGGGCCCATGATTCTAATGAACAAAGAATTAAGAATGCCTCCCAGCATCCTGTGAGATCTCACAGGGTTGGCCTCCTCCGGATCCCATCAGCTAAGTAGTGTCGGCTGCTGGGTCCTCAGGCAAAGGCCTTCTCTGTTGCTGCACCGGCCTTCTGGAACCAGCTCCCCGTGGAGATCCAGACTGTCCCTAACCTGTTAGCCTTCCGCCAGGCCATAAAGACCTGGCTTTGCCAGGGTGCTTGGGGCTGATTATCTCCCCTTGTATGGAAGTAGAGTATATGTGTTGTTTCAGGGTTGATGGTTTTTAACTTTTATATTGTTATAATTTTATTGCTTCTTTGTATTTTATTGAAATGTTGTACATTGTTATTGTTGTTAGCCACCTTGCGTTCCTTCTGTTGGGGGAAGAAAGGCGGGGTATACATTCAATTAAAAAAAAAAATCTTTGGGAATTCTATTCATCATGTTGTTGCTGAGTACCAGAATAGATCTCAAAAGAGTAAACTGGAGTGCCTGAAGTAACCCTAATTGCACTCTTTTTTTTTAAATTAGGAAGAACATTTTATTCAGTGTTTAATGGAACCAATATAAGTTGTCACAACACACTTCTAAACTTCATGAGCATAGTAAGATCTACTATGAATGTTATTTTTCTGCTTGAAAATCTTAAATGTCCTTCCATGTAGGTTGCAAAAGATGTTTCAGTAAGACTTCACCATGAGTTGGAAAATGTGGAAGAAAAACGCTCCACCACAGAAGATGAAAACGAAAAGTTAAGGCAGCAGCTGATAGAAGCTGAGATTGCTAAACATGCTCTGCAGAATGAATTTGACAAAATAAAAGAGGTCAGTGATGAGCTTCTTGTCAGAAGGGGGGCAGGCAAAAATGGCTGAGGTGGGATAGGTACATCAAGGGTTGTAATGTTCAGCTTTCTATCCTTCTGAGTTCGGTAAAATGAGGACCCAAAATTGTTGGAGGCAATATGCTGACTCTAAACCACTTAGAGAGGGCTGTAAAAGTACTGTGAAGTGGTATATAAGTCTAAATGCTATTGCAGTGGCTATTATACTACTTTGCTATGTCTCCTGCCTCTTCTCTGACTGCACTGGTTACAGCTGATCTGCAGTGGGGAAAGCAGTTTTGCTTTTCAGACAGGTTTGAAAGCCAATTTATTATTTTATCACGGTAAACAACCCGCAGATCTGAGAAATGATTATGTCAGACCTTTTTTATTTTTAATTTTGATCTCTTTAGTGAATATAATTGAAGCCAGTACCTGACTCAACGTGGGTAAATATGCAATTTGGTTCTTACGAACTACTTTTAATTTTCAACATGTTTCTTGCTATTGCATTTAGATCAATAAGAACAAGGACATTTAAAGAACATTTAATGACTCTGTCCTGGCAGTGTTTCAATGTAGCCATCTCTGGCTGATGAAACCAAAAATATTATTTAAAAAATCTGTTTTGATATTGTTTGAATGGTGGTTTAATAAACTTGCATTTAGTAAACTATTTGTCATATCTGCTCTTTCTTTTATAACAGTCCATGAAAAGAAGAGGAAGCAAAGATTTGCAAAAATCAGAAAAAAGGTCACAGCAGATGTCCACTGAGGTGATACAGAATATTTTTTTCTGTCCCATGGTATAATACGGTAAACCATATGATCATTTAAGTTCATTTAGTGACCGTTCAAAGTTACAACGGCACTAAAAAAAGTGTCATGACCATTTTCACACTTATGACCGTTTCAGCATCCCCATGGTCACATGATTTACATTCAGGTGCTTGACAACTGGTTCATATTTATGACCGTTGCAGTGTCCCAGGGTCATGTGACCCCCTTTTGCAACCTTCTGACAAGCAAAGTCAATGCGGAAGCCAGATTCACTTAAAACAAATGTGTTACTAATTTTAACAACTGCAGTGATTCGCTTAACAAAGAAAAGTCATAAAATGAGGCAAAACTCACTCAACAAATTTCTCACTAAGCAATATAAATTCTGGGCTCAATTGTGGTCATAAGTCGAGGACTCCTTGTAGATGGTTCCAAACCTTTCCTTAGTCAACTGTGAAAACCAGAGCTCTTTTTATGAAACTCATTCATCAGATGATCACCCAAATGATCATGTTTCTGTAGATGAGAAAGATTGCAACTGAACACTCGAGTCACACTTTTTGTTGCAAGTGTGGCATCAAGACACCCTGTCAGTTCCCATGTTATGCCTCTAACCTGCCTGCCTGCCTACCTATATACCTACTGTATGTGTATATATTTGTACATATTGAATATATTTATATTTTGTGCTAAATTGTCACCCCCATGAATAAAGCAATATAACTGGGGATAATTCTTTCTTTGCCACAGGAGGACAGTGAAGATCTAAAATGCCAGTTGCAATTTGTCAAAGAAGAAGCTACTCTGATGAGAAAAAAATTAGCCAAAGTTGACAAGGAAAAGGACAGATTTGAGCATGATCTTCAGAAGTATCGGTCATTTTATGGTGATCTAGACAGTCCCTTACCGAAAGGGGAAGCAGGAGGTCCACCTAGCACAAGAGAAGCAGAACTCAAGCTCCGTCTGAGATTAGTTGAGGAAGAAGCCAATATCCTTGGAAGGAAAATTGTGGAACTGGAAGTGGAAAACAGAGGACTGAAAGCAGAGCTTGATGACTTAAGAGGAGATGATTTCTCCGGGGCAGCCAACCCCCTCCTGGGAGAACCAAATGAATCTGTCTCAGAGTTACGGCAGCATCTGCAGTTAGTTGAAGATGAGACTGAACTTTTGAGGAGGAATTTATCTGATGCAGAGGAACAAAACAAACGTGTCACTGCAGAGCTGAACAAATACAAATACAAGACGGGAACTCATGATAGTTCACGACACCATGAGAGTGCTAAGATGGAAATGCTTCAGGAAGAATTGAAGGCTGCCCGAATGCAAATTAATGAACTCAGTGGCAAAGTCATGCAGCTCCAATATGAAAACAGAATACTGTTGTCCAACATGCAACGCTATGATTTAGCCTCTCATTTGGGAATCCGAGGGAGTCCCAGGGACAGTGATGCTGAAAGTGAGGCAGGGAAGAAAGAAAGTGATGAGGATTCTCGTCCCCCTCACCGCAAAAGAGAAGGGCCCATTGGTGGAGAAAGTGACTCAGAGGAAGTCCGCAACATCCGTTGCTTGACCCCTACAAGATCCTTCTATCCAACCCCGGTAGGTTGGCAGAAAAGCTTTAATGATCGGCAGCAAACCAAGGACATCCGCTATGAAGCTGAACTCCTGGGCAAGACCATTGACCGCTTGATTTCTGACACTAGCACTATCATAACTGAGGCAAGAATTTACGTGGCAAATGGGGACCTGTTTGGACTTCTGGACGACGAAGACGATGGAAGTAGGATAAGGGAGCATGAACTTCTTTATCGGATCAATGCCCAGATGAAGGCGTTTAGGAAAGAGCTCCAGGCCTTCATTGACAGGCTAGAAGTTCCAAAGCTTTCCGACGATCGAAGTACAGATGAACCTTTGTCAGTGAGTCAGGTAGATTTTTATTTAGTCAAGCCATGTGAGGAGAAAGAGTTTCAGCCCAGGATAAAAGTTAGATACTTGAGCTAGTTTCATGTGTGGTTATGTGAGATGAAGAAGACACCCTTTAATTTCTACGACCACAATTTAAATTTCCCAGATAATTGTTCCAATATTGGATTCTTAGGTTTCATACAAGTATAGCATAAGAGGAAGGTATTATTGAATACTTACCTAGTAAGACCTCTGTGCGTGGGTTAAAAAGTTGAATAGTAAATAGTCATTTAGCTTTGTTTTTAATTCACCCATATTGTTAGAGGATTTATAAAACTTACATAGCTAAAAAAAGACAGTTAAAAATCTTAATTTAAAATTGAAATACACAATAAATAATGTGGGAAAAATAAAACATGTAAGAGGTATTATCCCAGCATAATTTGATACTCTACAGTTTACAAATGAAACTTAACTGTTTAACTCTAAAATACCAGCTGCCTGGGACAATGTCTTAACTTGGCTCTGAATAAAAAGGTGGCCAGGTGGGTGTTGGGTGATTCCCTTAATGGAGGGCTTCCTGCCCTTAGAGCAGCATAACCCCAAAAGAATTTATAGCAACCTATATTTTGCTGGGACTCCAGAGCAAAGGCCTGGAAGGATGAGAATTAAGATGAGAGAGACAAGGTTAATGGGAGTGGGACCTCTAGCTTGGTTTTGGAGCCCCCTTTTGCATGATTGCTTGCCTCCTTTTTCTTTAGCTAAGAGAGGTAAGAGGATGACTAGCAGAAGGAGTAACTGCGGTCAGGGCTGGCCTGCCAGCTGCCTTGTCAGTCTTCATTTTGACATATAAGCAAAGGTAGAAATGATGAGAAAAAACTGTTAACCTACGAGTATTTGAGTCAATCCACTTATTAATTTGTTAATTCTACCAACAAAGGAGAATATTTGTAGCTCAGGGAGGGGGTAACATCATCAGTGCTAGTAAGGAGTGGGGTTTGCTCTCAGTTTATAACTCAGTTTATAAGATCAAAGTATCTCCGCACAGCAATCAGCACCCAGATAGGAAAATCCATAGATATTTCAGGAGACTGTTACAATTATTACATTGCCAATATTACTATTACAAGGTTCCCTCAGATTCTTTTACCCAGGCATTTGGATCTGAAATATTCAATTTTCACAAGTCTTAAGTAGAAAGGTTTGATGTAGCTTTTTTCCTCTTGAAAAGTCAAGTTTGCTGTTTTATTAATGTATCATTATCTTGTGTTTATATTTACTTTCCCCAGATGTTCCAGCCTATCATTTTACTTATTCTCATCCTTGTCTTGTTTTCATCCCTTTCTTACACAACAATATTTAAACTTGTCTTTCTTTTCACATTGTTCTTTGTGCTGTAGACATTTTTTAATTGTTTTACCATTTGTTATAGAGTTGTTTTAAGTTTGTTTTATGTTGTCCATCTTCCCAAGTTATGAAGTTCAAGAGCTATAGTTTGTGTAGTAATCACTGCTGTAAAAACACTGAAGACTGTTCGATAGGAAAAAGACAAACCAACTCCCATGCCAAAATGCAGATGTTGCAAGCAGCTCATACCAAAGAGCTCCACAATCAAATCTGAATTAGCGTTATCCAAATAGCCAGGTAAGCAAATGGTTTTTTTCCCTGCAGAACGTGCATTTAGATGTATGTGTGTGATGCTGTAATACCTGGGATAAGCTGTTCTTATCCATATATGATTGTTAATTTTAGGGAGGAAGATATTCACACAGAAGTAGAACCCAAGTATATTTAGCAGCCAAGAAGGGCCCAGTTATCTTTAGCATCAACTCATTCTACTCCAGAAATCCCTTTTATATTAATAACTAATAAAATGGCTTATGTATGGTCATAAAACCAGCGTAGCTTCTTTGCCTTTACATCACATTATGTGCTAAGCAAGGGAGTTCTTAATTTTATTTAGTCTGACAATATACCCATGCACTGCATGATTTTAGTATACCAGCAACATTTCTTAAGCAAAAATCTTTTTTGCCCTCACCCCATTATTCCTGTGATTAGGAGTAATACATGGGAGGTCTGTTTAAGAATTGACCAAAATGCATAACAATTTAAAATCTTGATAAAATGATATTGACAATAGGATGGTGGTTTTTGCCAACTTATCTACATTTATGTATACTTATCTCAACTTTATCAAAGGTGGAAGAAAGTTAAGATGAATGTTGAGACCAAATTATATGTGAGCATGTGTTAAGGCAGAACAGGCCCATGACACATCAGTCATGCCAAGTCCATGACAGCAAGGATGTATATTGAGTAGAATAATAATGTCATAAATTTTATGGAAATCAGTGGCTGAGCAAGTCCTTGATTTTTTAATACAGATTGAAATATGCAAAGCGTAATCATAATAATTGTAATATCAATAATATCTCATTCTGCCAACAAGCCAAACCAAATCCCCAATAATTAAACCACCAGCAGTAGTGATTTATTTTCTAGGCAAGCAGCCAGGCACTCAATGAACTTGGTTACTATCACTGTTAACCCTCTTCTGTTTGTGTAGTTTATTGGCCTCACATGTTGCATGTCTGTCCTGTGCAGTCATAGTGAACCAATCCTATACAGCCTAGCAGGAACACAACATCCTCCTCCAAGATTCATGTGCAGGTGTATTATAAAGAGTTATTAAAAATCCTTCTGGGTGTCATCATCTGATAACATCCTGACTTATATTTTGAATATGTATGTATTTTTCTGGTGAGCTCATTCTCAGTCAAAAGTAGCAACAACCTTTTGTGAAATGTTTCAGAGATGATTCCTTTGTATGCTTTAGTTTGAAGAATGACCTTTCTGCAGTTACTGCTATTATTAACCTAGCAAAATATATTAAGTATACCTTATGAACCTGAGTAAAACCTGAGTAAAACATGGTTACAGAATGTGATATCTATCTATCTATCTATCTATCTATCTATCTATCTATCTATCTATCTATCTATCTATCTATCTATCTTCTACCTAATGCAATGAAGAGAGGGAACACAAAAGAAGAAAATCAATTTCCATTGTCCAAATGTCAATTTTCAGGTAATTGGTATGTAGTTAATAACAATTTGGGCATCTCAAAATATTAAAGTTTACCTCAAAGTCAAGTAAATATATCTAATTACTTCTTCCTAGAGGATAACCACTACTTTTCTGTACAAGTTCAATGGTGTCCAATGTACCTGGAATCTTACTTTTTGTTGAATAAGTCATAGTTGAAGATCTGTTGGAGAGCCAGTTTGATATAGTTTCTAGAAACAAGGAGACTGTGATTCTTAGGCACAAAGCCAGTTGAGCGACCTTGGGTCAGTTATAGTTAGACCTAGAAAGAACCTAAAAGCAAACCATTTTGATAAATGTTGGCAGAAAAAAAATACATGGATTTATCTCTAAATCCTAATTGGATCCTATTCTAACTACCTGACTTGAAAGCCAAAAATTGACTGAGACATTTCTTATTAAGATTAAAAACCATAATTTGTATTGTTAAGCAAATTAAATACCCAGACAACATGATGTTTATTAAGCACTAAGAAATGTATTTAATAGAAAATCAATAAACAAACAAAAAAGCCTGTTCCCTAATTTGTAGATAAAATGTGCTCCACTTCCTTGTTCCATTCAGCTTTTAAAATGATCATATCCATTTTGTCTTTAAAATAGACATATCAAATTGATTTATTGATAACAATTGTTTACAAAGATTAATTGTGGACTTTCTTGTCTCTTGGATTTAGTGATCGCTTTTAATAATTCAAGTGTTTCTGAAGCTGAAAATGCTACTGCAAATTGAGACATCAATAAATGTTGTAATTGTAAAAGCTGCCATCAGGTGGCAACAGACAAATGGTATTTATCTTTTAACACAAAAAATGATAACTCATCATTATTTTACTAGTTGATCTAAAATAAAAATCTCATCATCTAGCCAAATCTCTCATGTAACAAGTTTTTTTAATTATTACCAATTTTAAGAATGAAATTATTTCTTCACATCACTTCTACATTAAAAAAGGATACTAATACAGTTTTCCAGAAATAATATAACACAATTTTAATATTAACATAATAGCAATAGATATATATCTGACTAGTGATAGTTTGAATCCCAAATTATGCTATATGTGAATATTTCTGACTAAATGATAGTTTGAACCCCAAATTATACTGTATGTGAATATTTCAAATATTCTTAGGAAGGACAATTTTATACTACATGAAAGCTTTTGGAATTTGGTACTAATTGAAATATATGCATAGTGATGTAAATTAAGTTTCAGAAATCCAAATCTCCATATAGTTTTCAATCATAAGGGGTTCTAAAACTTCCTTTACTATTATTTTAGCACAGGACTGTCAAACTCCCACCCCGCAGGCCGGATGCATCATGCGCTGGCCAGGGATGGTTTTCTCCCGGTTCACTGGATATCCACTTCGTGGACGAGCTGCCAGATCGGCTGTCAAAAGCGCGCTGCGTGGGATCGCGTTCAAAAACTTCATGGTATTCTGCA
>JANHGC010007116.1:373818-390652 GCA_027560395.1 Boaedon fuliginosus
GTCTACCCTGATAAAGCTACTGACCAGGGAAATGAGGTGGCGTATAAATCTAATAAATAAATAAAATAATAAATAAACAAATAAATAAAATAATAAATAAATAAAGGTAAAGGTTCCCCTCACACATATGTGCTAGTCATTCCTGACTCTAGGGGGTGGTGCTCATCTCCATTTCAAAGCCAAAGAGCCAGCACTGTCTGAAGACGTCTCCATGGTCATGTGGCCGGCATGATTAAATGCTGAAGGTACACAGAGTGCTGTTACCTTCCCACCAAAGGTGGTCCCTATTTTTCTACTTGCATGTTTATATGCTTGCAAACTGCTAGGTTGGCAGAAGCTGGGACAAGTAACAGGAGTTCACTCCGTTACGCTAGGGATTTGAACTGCTGAACTGCCGACCTTTCTGATTGACAAGCTCAGCATCTTAGCCACTGAGCCACCGTGTCCCTTTTCAATCTTTAATCACTGCCCTGATATCTGCACACTAATAGTCATTGAAAACTTACAGAAATGCTTTGCTATTCCATTCTTCTAGGATATTTTCTTTTTATTTCCCAATTTAGCTCAAATCCCTGAGATTATTTTTTATGATATCCCATCAAATTACAAACTTGTTTAACTTTTTGAGGTCAGCCAAAGTCAGTTAAGTGCTGCCAGAGAATATATAAACGCGTCTTCAGATGTCACAGCGAATTGCTGAGTCAGTGTTATGTATCTTACTGCCTTCATCTGGAGATATTTTTTGAGAGATCATCATGAAATGAGCCTCCCACTGCTTCTAGGACAATACAGTTGAGAAACTAAACACCAATGTCACCCTGCCTCCCAGGTGTGCAATAAGTGCAGCATAGTCTACACGATCAAACCGAGAGCCTAGATCATTTTGATAGTTCTTCTAGAGAGACATAGAGATGATTTTGGAGAAAATACATTAAACATGATCTTAGTTCAGGAGGACGAAGCCGTGTGAGAAAATTGCCTTGTTTTAACTTATAACTGGAAACTGATTCCATATTAAGACTAGAATTATACTTTTTTGAGATAAGCTACAGGAACAGAATCTTAATAGCTTCCAGTTGGTTTCTCTTAAATCATCTTCATGGCTTCCTCAACTCTCTTCGTTATAAGTGAGACAGAAGAGGAAAGACTGTCAGGCTTTCAAGATTCTGTTATTGTAGAGTAATACAATAGGATTTTAGGGTTTCTTCTGGTGTCTTTTTTTCCTGACCTGGTTTACCTCAGAGGACAGGGGACAGTTTCTCACCCTGTTAAGTAACCATGGTCTTCCAAATTAGAATTGGCAGTCTCAGTGAAATCTGTTAATACAATCTGAGGTTTTATTCCAGGATCTAGAACTTCGTTTGGATTTGGAGTGTCCGTCTAGAGATTGAATGGAACAGCTGCTGAGGAACAGTTTATCTCTTTGTGTGGTCAAAGGAATACTTTCTTCACTATGCCTTGCTACAGATTAAAATTTCCAAGCAATCTGGCTTGTCTTGAAGAGAAAAAAAAAACATTGGATCATGATGATACTGAATTCCGGAATTTTCTGCAATTAGATTTAGATAGTAATGGATTACCACTATTCTACGGAGGCGAACAGCTGCACTGGTCTCAATCCTGAGAGGTACATTTAAAAGTTCTGATGTGAAAGAAAACCTTCCTGGGGGCCACTAACATCAGCTAGAAGAATGGGGGTGGCTTTATTTCTTTTGGTAAGTTGATTCTGTGGTCAGATCCATGTTTTTTTTTAAAGATAAAGATTCCATAGTCGTACATGATTGCTTCTCAATTTTGTCCAGCTACATCTCATATTTGAAAATATACTCAACATTAGTTGGAAGTGTACAGGCCTCTCAGGTTATCATTGGCATAGGAACAATTAAGGAGAAATGCCTTGGGCGACTAATTTCCATTTAATAAAAGCTATCAAGAAATGAAGTAGCTAACAGATATATTATTGACCAAATTTCTGTAACAAAAACAAAAGTAACAGTTATTGGTTTACTATAAGATACAGCATTGTGATACCTGTCTGGTACAATTATGGTCTGTCTAACTCTGCTACATTACTCACACATGCTATGTTGGTCTTAATTCTGTCACTAAAATTTGGAGTAGCATCGTTTTTCATGCTTCTTAAGATATCACTTATAAAGCAGTAATAAAGTGTGGCTTTTAAGATGCTGCTAAAAAGTCTTTTTATATATATATTGAAACAACACAGGTGGGTAAAGACAGCTGGGAGCCTTTGAGAATTACATTACCTGACTCAGCTTTCAACTTTTCAGTTGAAGGATATAGAGTTAATGGCAAGAAATGCTGGGAGCCACAGTTTGACAGTATCTGCAGAGTCCGTGGTTCTCTATCATTTCTTCTAAGCTGAGACCATTGTATTATCTCAAAATAATTACAGAATAAGAGGAAGCTCGTCTTATTCTTGCTTTATCCATGGATTGTAAGTCATCTCTAATCTCAACAGTAAAAAAAATGGGAATCTGGAGAATAGATATCTGCTGAAATAATATTTCGTAAGTTAAACAGCAATGTGAAAGTTCTATTTCAAATGCCAAAATCAGGTTGACATATGCCACTTATCCTTAAAGTCAGAGCAGAAGAAAATAGCTGCCACATTAAAGCAGAAATATACTCCATCCTTAAAAATTCAGAAACAGTGCCTGAATATGTCATAAAAGAAAAATGAACTTTAAATGACCTTGAGGAGTTGTTTACAACATGTGCCTTCAGAACATCACACTCCAGTTCTTTTGCTTGGCTTGAAGCAGAGATTATTAAATTTCGGCTGATGGTATGACAAAGGGAGAAAAAGTGTAGGATTAAATCTTTTACCTAGACAAGTTTATCAGGACATAATAGTGTTTATGCAAGGTCTGAAAATAAGCAGAAAAAAATAACCATCCCTTTTCATTAGGATCCAGCATAATAAAATGTATACCAAAGAACCTACATTTTTAGAAGCTGCATTGCAGCTCATGGATTTTTCACCATCAAATTGGAAACATTAAAATGATCCTTCAGCCTGTTCCTTTCCTTTCCATTCTTCCCCAGCATTCCAAAGCTGTGTTTTGGATGTTGTGCCTTGGGTGTAAAAAGTTCATTTCTTAGACTTCCAGATGGTCACTTGCTTACCCATCCTGTGGAAGTAATCAGAAGTGAATTGGCAGCCAGGTCAAATTAATTCATAGATATTTAAAACATGATATTATTGAATAATCAATATCATGTTTTTCTCAGTTGCTGTAGACTTTGGTTTTGGATATTCTGAGATAGCACTATTAAAACTACAGTTGTCAGCCTATGAAATAAAAAAACAATGTGCCATGTAGTGCTCATAATATATTTGAGAAAAAAATTGAAAATCCAAGTAGAACCCTTAATGTTTGCAGAAAAAGCAAATTTCTAATGCAGAGACCACTACATCTAGCCACTTTTAAATTTATTTTATTTATTAAATGTCGCCCATCTCATTACCCAAAGCCATGGTGTCAAAATGACAAAATGTGTGTTGTGATGTGACAAAGCAAATTCCATCTCTTTCATATTTTCATGAAAGGTGTGAAGATTGCATTGTAAAGTTATGAGTGTACATTTTGCAACTTGACCCCTCCCTCCTGCCTCCAGTGCCTCTGAGCATCTATTTATTTAGTGATTACATTTGTATGTCATCCATCTACCAAATATGCAGAAAGTATTGAACACTCTGGAAGACTCAAATTGGAATGCCACTTGTCCCTTTCTCTTTGCCAGAGACTTCATCTCCTTTTCCTTGACATGCTACTTCTACGTCTTCAGAGTGTTACTATTTTAAAGGTAGAGGGACCTCACTTTCTTGTATCATTCTTTATCATTTGTTAATGAATTTATACTCTGCCTTTTCTGTTTATGTCCCATGCTTTCTTGTGGTCTCACACATCTCTTTCTTTAGTTCTCCAGATGTGGGGTTATTTATGGAGACAATAGGTTTGACTCTTTGCAGCCATCCTACGTATATTTTATCTTAATCTTCATGGTGCCTAAAAGAAACTTGCTTTGATTGACTGGAATTGCTTTATCAGAAGGGAAAGTGCTATTTTTAGCAAAGCTGCCTCTTGTCTCCATATTCTTTGAACTTGAGTAATGGAAAGAACAATTCTGTAATTTTCCTTCTTCTGAAGCAGAGAATCAATTAAACTTCCCAGACCAAATGTATAATTCTTTTAGTTATTTCCATCCAATTTAGCAACATTTGTAGTTCCAAGTGGTACATAATTGATAAAACATCCGATAACTAACAGACATGAGAACTAAATTCTGATAATAAGAAAATGGTATCTTGCAAGACAATGTGCAATTTATTGAACCATTACCCTCCTATCTTTCACACAACCAAAAGTTTATTTTAAAGATTTACAAAAAAAGAGATTTGGACACAGAGAGAACATTACAAAATGAACAAGCAGTTTTTCAAAAAGAAAGACACAAGCTGAGACAGCTAACGTAAGATGGATAAGGATGATTATAAGAGAATTGAAGAATGAAGTTTTTAGTGACTACAGCAAGGCCTGATTATATAGGACATTCCTGAATGTGGAACATATTAAAGCTAATAGGCATGTCAGAGCATCTGATTATTCTTTTGAGGAGCCTTTGCAATAAACAAGAATTTCCTGTAATGAAGATACTAAATAGGAAAAGGTGTGTGATAAGTTTGCATATTGTCTCAATTATTTTTAACAAGAATAGCATACAGATTAAAACTGGAAGATATGACAGCTGGATTGGAAAATGGAGCTTAAATACTAACAAACTGAAGTGTGCAGATGACACTACTTCATTAGCTGAAAATAAAAAGATAATAGCACATTAGGAGAATACAAATGTAATGTAAAAATGCCAGTTAATGTTGAATACAAAGAAGACAAGGGTACTGATAATTAGCATACTTAGTGCATTCACAAGTAATAGTGGAGAAATGAAAGTAGTCGACCATTTGGTTATTATTCAAACTGAATAAAATACTATGATTGGCAATGTGCTAGAAAGGGAAGAATTTAATTTTAGGGCAGGAAAGCAATGGTAAATTCAGAGAAGAGCATGTCAAAAAAGTACACCTGAAAAAGCTGGACATTGAGAAGAAATGAAAAATAGTTGATAGTTAATAAGAATACCATGAACTGCAAGAAGAACCAATCAATGAAATAAAGGCAATGACCAGAAAATGAAATGTATCTTTTTGGGGCATGTATTTGAGTAAATGATGGACTAAAAATGACTAAGTTTGGCAGGGCTGAGGGAAGTAGGATTGGTAAGGTGGATTGATTGACAGAATTGGCGATATCAATAGAACAATCTTGGAACTAGATCCTGGTCAAGATGGAGGACCTTGGTCATTCTCATCACCAGAAGTTGGGTCTGTCTTGATGGCTTCTAATTGACTTATAAAACAGATTCTAATATAAAACCTTCAAATTGCCCATAAAATAAGAGGCCTAACTGCTTGGCTCCTCATGCATCGATTCTGTCTTCTTAAGTTTTGTGCTGATGCAGCTGGCCAAAGGCAGCCAGAAAAGTCTTGGAAAATTGCTCAGAGTTCGGCCTGATCTCCCACCCATCCTGAGGTGGGGCCACTGCATTCCAGGGCAGCTACAGCTGTTGATGTTCCTTAAAAGATAGGCATAGGCAGAATTCACTCTGTCCAGGCGGTAGGGGAAAAAAAACAGATTTGGTTTTTATTTAAAATTAATCTTTCTATCAGCCAGAGTTTGATAATACTCGTTGTTATTTTAAGCAGCTGCAGCAGCAGTGCTTTTTGTGCAGTTTGACTCGACAGCATGCTAAAATTACATAGAAAAAGGCAAGTATATCTTATAAAAGAAATCTGAAACGGCCTATTGTTGAATGCTTACCCTGGCTGCTTTGACAAGGTTAAGAACTCTGCTCCACTATAAAACCTAAAAATGTCCTGGCCATGAACTTGTTTATGTAAAATATGAGAAGATCTAAGGTTACAGGACTTGGGATTGGAAGAACTTTTAAAACCAACCTCTGAAGGCTGACGTCACGTGGAAACCAGCTGCTGGGATGATGCTAAACGAAACTGTTTGTCAGTTTGCAGAAAATTGCAAAGTTGAACTAACGTTTCTCTAAGGACTTTCTCTTGATAGAGACGCTGATGCTTCATCTCTCTTTGAAGGGTCATTGTTTGCAGAACTGGAAAGGCTTTTTCTCACCTCCTTTTCACTCCTGGTTTCACTTGGATGGAAAGGGATTCTTCCACGGCAAAGAGTAAGTTTAGCACTAGCTTTTTATTCTCCTGTCCTGTCCCATCCCCCCTCCCCCCAAAATTACTGCAGTTCATTGAAATGAATTGGAATATTTTCAAAAGAAATAGGAATGTAAGTGCGATGCCCAAAAGGTTATTTCTGCATCTGGATTTGAATAGAGGCTGTAACTGTAAAAGAAATTGACTTTTAAGGAAAAGATTAAGATAAATAGCCTAGTTTCAAACAGTCTTTCAGGTTTCTCAACAGGAAAATTTCTTGGAAGTGTACAACTGTTGTGCACAATAGCAGAGAAGCTTGCTGCTGTAGTGATCAAAAATAATGGTTTTGCACTGTGAGCTCAAACCTGGCAGAGCTGAACGGCAGTAGCTTATAAATCAAAAGAAGACTTTGTTTATCTGTCTTGGGCATCCCATTATGTTCATCTCCATTAAAATACAACCTTCTTAGTTGATGTCATTGTTTTGTATTTTTAGTATCTGCTTTCCATATTTCAGAGAGTATGTATTTCAAACTGGATCGGTGTATAATTGTGCGTGTTGTGTGCCGAGAAGCAAGAGAGCAAAGGGGTATTTCACATTGTGTTTCTAAGGAAAGTTTGCCTTAGTAAAGATAGAGGGGGAAAGAGAGACGCTGTGAACAATGCAGATGACATAGATCTCGTTCTGGGAAACTTTTCATTGATATTGAGATCCTGACCTTGTGTAGGACACAGTGAAGTTGTCGGTACAGCAAACGGAGAGATGACTTTGGATTAAAAGCATGCTCTTGATTGTTACACATAGTAGGCATGTATCCATGCCACTGATGTGTTTATGCTTCCAAGGATTTAGTAATTCAGTTTTTCTTCTGTCCTAAATGTATGAGGGGACTGACATTAGATTCTTTTCTAGTTTCTAAAGGACAAAAGCTTGATGAGTAAAGCACCTGCAAGGATTTTATTCATTGTAAAATGAGCTTCAGCATCTGGGATAAAATTGAACTGTAGGTTATTTCATTGGGTGTAAATATCAGGCTTGAGGCTCAGTCCCCAAGAAAACAGTTAAAAATGATATTAGGATAGCAGTCATGAATGGACAACAAAGCAGGCAGTCTAGACAAGGTCAGTGTGTGTTTTGGTTACTTCTATAATTTAATGCCCTCTGTCCCTCATCACCACACATTGATGATACTGGTTAAGGATGACGGGAGGTGTAGTCATATTTATATGGACATTCCTTTGTTGAAAAAGTCTGTTCTTATAGGCAGTACTAGGAACACTTTGCTTGGGTTTTCTAGTGGTTTAAATGGAATAGTTTGCAAATTTGCTTATTTGCTTTATTTATATTAAATATTGTAGTAGTGAATTAAGACAATTCTTGTCATTGTTTTATCAAGGGGACATCTGAGGCTAGGAAGTGACTTCCCACAGACTGAATCCAGGAAGAAAAAGGACTGCAAATTTAGATTTTCTGAATTCTGGCTCTACAGCCTTGTTGCCTGAAACCACATGTCAACTTTGGAGATCCACGCAAATTTGCAAGGACCTTCTGGGTAAAGAGCTATCATAAGGTAAGTGATTGAACTGTGGGAGCCTCGGTTCTCTTCTTGTCATTTTTATTCTGTGCAACATGTAATGCAACTCTGTTCCAGAATCTGATTACATTTTGATTGCCTCCAGTGTGGCTTTCCGAAAAGTAGCTTGGTGAGAAACAAATTGTACTCTGCAGAGATTGATTTAAATAACCAAGCGATTTTAGAATTGAGCCCTTTTGCTTTTTAACACTCATGTTAAGAAGTCCATTACAAGAGAGAAATCAATATCCATTTGGTGGAGAAATGTCTTCTTTTCATGTTTGGGGTGTACTACTGATACATTTTTTTGCTTCTCCTTGAATTACTAGATTGAATTCTTCTCCAGCTTCTGTACTGGTTCCTTTCATACAGGCTGCTGGAAAGATATTTAAGCCAGAGGACCCTTTTAATTTTTCTGCATTCTGAACAAACCTATTCAAACGTAGCAGCCTCCAAATACTGTACATTAAAAGTTAAAAATAAAAAGCGAGAGACCAAATGATCCTCATTAAAAATACTGAAAGGGCTGCACATGATCATCTTCAGATGGCACTTGGAATGCAAACAAGCTTTCAGAAGAGTGGAAAAGTTAAACCAGTTGTTTTGGAGAAATCATCACTTTAGTCTCTGGCGCTGGCTAGAACTTTGGCCCTAGAAGTGAAGAAAATTCATTTTGCTTGCCTTCTTGCTCCTTCAAGCCAAGATAATTTGCTTAAATAACCAACGTCTTTTGTCTTCCTTTACACAGTACTTTGGGAGTACTGTGTAAAGGACAGAAAAATAACAGCTCTGTTATTTTTAGCAACACCCCCAATTTAATTCAACTGTCGTTACTTTATCCCGACAGGCTTAAACCACCCCCCAAAGTTCCTGGACCTCAAGGTGGTTGGAGCAAATATTTATAGTAAAGCTGGAAGAGAGAGAAAAAAAAACAGCACTGCCTGTAGCTTCAAACAGGTAAATGGTATGTTGCCATCTAAACCCACCTGATTTTGAGAAGCAATAAAGTTTATTCATCAGTTGCACTTGAAAAAAAAAACCTTTTCATTTTGTCCGATGGCTAAGAAAAGGAATTCAAGGGAAAAAAATAAATGGATTTAAAATAAAGGACTGGATCTGTCAGAGGCAGAAATGTTTCTTTCCTTAGCAGGAAGTTATTGATTCAGACTTTTTGCTCTCTTTTCTGTCCACGGAGTTCTCTGAAAATAGTTTTGAAAAAGTGTTGAGGGCTGCAGAGGGAAATCTGTCAACTGGGATTTTCTAAGAAGCAAAAACAACTTTGCTGAAAAAGTTTGTAATTCATTCCAGTTTATTTGGATGGTATAATATGCCTTCCAGTGATCAGAATAGACTTCAAAAGGTTTTTTTAACTAGCCATGGTGATGAAAAAATATGGCAAAAATAAAGCATTCCACAAGATAGATGCCACCTTAGCTACCAGAGAAACCTACAAATACATAAAGCGGCTAAACTAAGGTATGATTTGAAATGGTAAGAAATGAGAAGGGAGAAGGGAGAGAAAGACAGGATGGTTATACAGATGCAAGTTCTCTGTGACACAGATTAAAACTACCTTATCAATTTTCAATTGTAATGGGTTAAAAGCCATTGTATCGGTAGAAATCTTTTGAGATAGCCCAAACTTTTGAGGTATATGAGTTCAGCAATCTTTTGCTTAATCATGTGGTTAAAATGGTCTTTCCAAAATGGTCATGTTAAGATTTGCAGTACAGTGTCCTGGAAAGTGGAAATGCTCTAACACTATTTTATCGTTGTTCTGAGTGCTGATGTCAAAATTTTGCACCATTAATTCTTAAGCACAACATTTATCTTATATAGAATCCAGAAGGAGAGATGCTCGTAGATGATGGCTTAGATTTCATAGGAGGAAAAACATGTGAAGGGACTTCTAATTTTATGGGTGAACTTGTTGCGGCTTATGATGATGCTAGATGTGAGGGTAAAATAAATAGCTTTGTTTGTTGCATGAGATGTTTCTATATTAGCATTAGTATCCATATCTGCTTTGGATTAAGAATGCAGATATGAACCTGGAAGCTAGTCCCTGAAAAGAACAGTCCAATTTACATTTGCATAACCAACCTGTCTTTCCTTTATCCTGACCTCATTCCAATCTAAATTTTTTAAAATATTTTTTAAATGTTTTTAATAGTTTTAGTTGTATAGACCTTACTCTCAGTGTTTTTTATATGATACTTGTACTTTTATTGTATTCTAAATATGTTGTTAGCTACCTTGCATTCCCCTTGATTGGGGAAGAGAGGTGGGGTATAAATTTAATAAACAAACAAACAAATAAATAAATAAATAAATAAATCTTGTGTCAGTTTAGCCACTCTAATGAGCTACTGTTCAGAAAAACTTTGGCCTTTAAATAAATTAAAGTGCTTCTCAACTCCTTTTAATTTGGGGCTCTGTAAAACAATTAGGGTTCTCATTCTAGAATGCAGCATCCCAAGAATATACAGAAAAGGCTGGTTCTTTCTTCCTCCCTTCTTATATGTAGATTTTCCTTCATATTTGCATGAAACATATGAAGAACTGTTGCAAGAATTGGGTATGTCTAGTCTAATGAAAAGAAGGACCAGGGGTGACATAATAGCAGTGTTCCAATATTTTAGGGACTACCACAAAGAAGAGGGGGTCAACTTATTTTCCACAGCACCTGAAGACAGGACAAGAAGCAATGGATGAAAACTAATCAAGGAGAGAAGCAACAAAGATTTAAGGAGAAATTTCCTGAAAATCAGAACAATTAATCAGTGGAATGACTTCCCTCCAGAAGTTGTGGGTGTTCCAACACTGGAGGTTTTTAAGAAGAGATTTGTCTGAAATGGTATAGAGCAGGGGTGTCAAACTCGCCTGTGATGTATCACAACATTTTTCCTCTTTGCTAAACCGGAATAGGTGTGACCAGCACATACCGCATCTAGTCCAAGGGCTGGGGTTTGACACCCCTGGTATAGAGCTTCCTGCCTGAGCAGAGGGTTAGACTAGAAGACCTCCAAGGTCCCTTCCAACTCTGTTATTCCATTATCCTGTTAAGTCATTGAAGAATGAGCTACATCCCTGGAGCATTGAATCCATTGCTCAGTCTTTGCATTTTATAGAAGTGTTAAAGGGACTTTAATTGATATAAAAATATTTTGAATCATTCATGGTTGAAGCTGTCTCTTGATTGATGGTTAGCATTTCACTGATCATTAGTTTTACTTTGTAAGAAGAGAAAATTACAGAAAATAGATATGAGACAAAAAGCAAAATGTAGATTAGATATAAAGTATGAACAGTATTGCTGAAATAATAAAAAAATATGTTGTGTGAAGACAATTTTGGCAAGCCATCATCTATAGAGATTAACATGTTTTTATAAAGCACAGACATTTTGGATTAAATCCTAATTAAGTACATATTATGTATATATGTGAGTTTCTTCATTGTAGGACAGCCATTGAAGGTAAAACATGGCTCAGCAACCAGCTCACTGGTCAATGTACATTTAACAGCTGGCATCTGCAGCTTGATGAGACGTTTACAAAGAAAAGGAGCTTGGTTTTATCTTGCAGGCTACTTCCTAATTTGCTTCAAAACTACTTAGACATAGTTGTCAAATGTGATTTTTCTCTTGTGCTGTAAATATGGATACATGTGGGTGGACCTTGTGAAGGACTGTGTAACTCTGAAGTTGGCCTACTACAGTTGTAGAACACTTTGTTTGTTTCTATATATGTTTGTTTGAAGGCGGGGAGAGAGCTTAACTGTGTAACTTTGTAAAAGCATATTAGCAAACAGTTTATTTTTATGTTATAGGCTGTCTTGTCAACAATCTGGAACATAGTGGTGGACAAGCGTCTTAAGCATTCCAGGCCCTGCAAGGTCGAGTAGGCCTTAGTTTCAGTGCCAAATCCTTGAGGGAAAATAGGTTGCTCAGCAACTTTTAGACACCTTACATTATTTTGAAAGGTTGGACATCAAGATACTGAAAAGGCACTGAAGTGTGAACATGTGTTTCTTATTTGCAGGAATATACCCTGTATTTTTATGTATCCCTGTCTCTTCTAAGAAATTGCTTAATAATATGACAGCAGAGTAATTAATTCAATGCTGGCCACATACTTTATATGGCACAGCTTTAAAAAATACTTACCCTTTTCAAAATGATGGTGCAAGTAGGTGACTAAAAATTCAATTCTAATATTACAAAAGTCTAGAATGTTGAAAATATGTTAATCAATTTGGGCAACAAAAAGGGTTATTTTTCAATAGCAGTGATATGTATATACCTATTCCAAGATTATTTCTCTTTCAATATACTGCATATTTTTCTATCAAAAACTTAATCATGCCTCTAGAAATGATTTGTTCCATAATCATAATTTTTATTATTACATTCTCTGCACATTACACTATTTTTACTATATTTCTAATCACACTACTTTTCTGAGTTGAGCAATTCTTTCAGCTTTAAAAGTATTGTAGTTCTTGTTTCAATTTGTATAGCTACTCATTTTAAATGTATAATGATTAAAATATATCACAATGATTTATATATACATATATAAACCTCAGAAAACACACACACACACACACACATATATATATAAAATAAAATAAAAAATACATAAAACCAATCTAAAACAGTGTTTTTAAAGAAATAAAAAACCAGACAATAATTAAAATAGCTTTCCATACTTTGCATGTTTTTCCAAAATGATGATTAAAAAAGGTCATGTTGAATATTTTTGTACATTTTAGAAGAATTATTGTAAACATACAGAACCACTGCATTACAAAAAAACAAAATCAAATAGCATGTGTTATAATTATGGAGAGGAACATCTGCTCCTTCATAAATGTAATTCCAACATAATGCTTTGGAATTTTTTTTCTTTTTCATCTTGTGTCCCAACCCTGATTCATATAGCTATAGAGAGCTAGCTCTTTTCCTGTGTATTGGGCTGGGGCAATATCTGAGCTTGTTTTGTAATGTTTGCTGGTGAGTTTTTTTTTAATTACAAGCATCAGCAGTATATTGATTATGTTTTCTATTCTTTTGGGGAAGTTTGTTTTAGTATTTTATTATATTTTTAAATATTTCTTTTGTAAGCTGCCCAGAATCATCAAGATATAGAATGCCATCAGAGGGCTACCATTCTATATTTTATAAATAAATTTATAAACAAGCAAGCAGAATTTGTAGAATACAGTCTGTAAACTAACCTTTAATGTGATAGACTCTTTTGGTTTTTCAATGTTCTTTTTCTTGTTTTCCTCTGCTGCCCTCACCCCAAAAAAGAAGGTGGAACCCAAGAGAAACAAAGCTTGCTCTAATATCATCATTCCCACTTTCCAAGAAAAGCTCAGAAGAGAAGAGAGAAGGACATATCCTCTCCTCTACTGACCCAGCAATACTATGGATCTTCAGACCCAGCTAGAGCACATGACTGAGAAGAACTGGAGTAAAGAGAAGATGGAACTCTTGGAACGTTTTGACAGTGAAAGGAAAGAGTGGGAATGCCAGTGGAAAGTCATGCAGAAGAAAATAGAAGAGGTATTGTGGATTATTTTCAACATCAGCAAACTAATGTGGTGATACTGGGTTTTTTTTAAAAAAAAGGCACAAGACTTTAGATTGAAATAGATTGGTTAGTACTTATGAACCCACTGTTTTCTAAAGTTGGGGGATGATACTGTGATCTTAGGCTTCCATATTTTCTAAGCTCCAGTTTCCAAACTTCTTAGCCGTGCTTTTTGCTGACTGCTTTATGTAGGGATTATAGGCAGGATAATGAAGTTGAGGGCATATATTAACTGTAACTTACTTTGAAGCATTCTTGACAAATGGTTGCATATACTGTAGGGAAAACCACCATGGAACAATTTTTTGTATTCTCTCTAAGCTGTTTGTTCCATTACTAACCTGCCGTTACAGTTTAAAAGGTTTCACTGCCTATTTTTCTATGTAAATCCACTGTGCCTTACTCTGTAAAACAACTTGTTGCAACAGAATTAATACCTAACATTCCCTACATTATTTTAACCAAACATGATACTGTATTTCATGTCAACCACATTCTTTAAAACTGAGGAACAGATAAACAGAAATAAACCAGTAGGTGCATTTAAAGCCGCCTCGAGTTCCCTTTGACTGGGGAAATAAGGTGGGGTATAAATCTAAATAAATAAATAAAGCAACTTTTTATTTATGTAGACAATGATTGGAAATTACAAAAATGTTGACAGTTTCTTGGTGTGCATTTTGCATGTCTTTTACTGACAAAATTTTAATTATTTTCATCCCACATTTTCACTGTTTAATCACAAAGCAGACTTCAAAGCTAATACTTGGGTTTAGGTATTAAGCAGAAGCAGTGTTTCGCTTATTTTAGGATTTATTCATAAGAAGAATAAACCCATTAAAATGTATGGAGCTTGATAACCATGTATAGAGAGCCAGTTTGATGTAGTGGTTAAGGCACTACTATGCAAGGCTAGAAACCAGGAAACCATGAATTCTAGTCCCTTGGAAAGAGGAAATGACAAACCACTTTTGAAATCTGAAAACTCCAGGGTACAGGCAATCACCAAGAGGCTGTATTTGAAAGAATCAAGAATCAATTTTTTGTAGGGACAAAAAAAAATACTTAACTTCAGACCTATTGATTTTAATAGGTATAATTTAAATCCTGAGTCCAATATCAATGTATCAACTTTTATGGACATTGCTTCCAAAGATAAACAATGATCCATCTTGTTTATTAACATGTTAAAAATGCCTAGCCTGTAGAAGTAAGTGATGTAAGATCATAACACTTTTATTCTAGTCAACTCTGCTATAATTAATAATGATATTCAGAGTGATTATACTAACCAACATGTCATAGCCAAGATATAAAGCCGCCTAGAGTTACATAAAAGTGAGATAGGCAGTTATATAAAACAAACAGATAAATCGTATTTATATCACTCAGCACCCAATTTTACCAGCCTTCTGTTTTCCCATCTTTCTGTTCTACTCAGGGCCCGGAGCAAGGATATTTTTCTTGTGTTCATAATAAAGCATTCTATTGAAATAAAAATAAAAATAATTTATCGGTCCAAATGTTAAATTAGAGGTCCATTGGTCCCTAGTCCTCTCCCTTACTGTTTTTTTAAAGAATATCCTAGATCCACAATAAAAATTTTTACTGTAATGATATGCCTGGTGCTTTATTCTTGGGCATTTTGTTCATCAATGGTAGCATTTTATGAATAGCCACAGTTTTTGGAATGGATGCTATTTATTTCTCCAAATGATTATGTACCATTTCAGTACATTTATTTCCATTTGCAGCTACTGTAATTATTCCACCTTAACTGAGAAACACTTCATTTTGAGAGCTGATTTTATATAGTATTAGGATTATAGTTGGAGTCTGGTCAGAACGTCTTGCAGTTGGCAGAAAACATACATTCCAATGCTATATGTTTGAAACACCACCAACATTTTAAGAGTTTGGGGATTTGCTTTGTAGTCTATGAGAAGGAAATGTGCTGCAGCCGTTCGTGTAATAGCTATTTCTGAAATAAAATAAAAACATCCAGATAGTTAAGCCTATCAGTGATTTCAGGTCCAGAAAACTGATGACATCCTTTGTTTAATCAGATGTACAGTATGTATGATCATATGTATGATCACGTATCTATGATAGATGTTTTGTTTCTTTTCCAGCTTTACCAGGAGGTAAAATTAAGGCGTGAAAACAATATGAGTATCTCAGAGAATAAGCCCATTCATAACAAGGCAGAGAAAACTTGCTCCCCCACCTTAGAATGGAGTGACCCACCAGGATTGTACAGCTGTTTGCCAGATAAAGAGAGTTTGCAAAGCAAAGCCGAAAAGGAAAGCAAGTGTGTCAAAAACAAAAGGAGAAACCATGTTTTTTCAAAAGATCATCTCACCTTTCAAAATTCTAAGGAGTCTGAAGACTGTGTAGACTTGAAAACAACCAAGAATTATACTCAGGATCTCAATATTGTGAGTACATTCATATTGTGAGTGGTCTCCCTGAGATTGCATGTTAACCAAGCTTCAAAAGTTTTATTATTGACTACTTAAATATAGTTTGCTCATCTTTTCTAAACCAGCCAGAAAGTAACAAGAGTGAGTCAGCTGACTGTCCTAACTGGAACTAAATCAATATGAGAGCATGCTAACTATAGCTGCATGAATATGAATGTAGGTCTTCTGTACCAAAAATATCTTCTCTAAATACAGAGGTTTCTGCAACTTGTCAATCAATGTTTTTCTATTCCCTTCAGTTTGTTGTTGTTTTAATAGAACTTCTTAAGTAGTGGGTGGCATGATGCAGTCATTATTTTGGGTCTGTGTGAAGCAGGGTGTGTTAATTTGGTACTAACTTTGTAAACTTCTCCATCTTTAACTTTTTTGGGGAGAAACAGTCTCTTCATGGCATTAATCATAGTTCTTTTATTACATGCCTTGTTTCTAATTTTTCTGATCTTATAATTTTTTGTCCCATTTCTCTAATGATTTGTGAATTGCAAGAAAGTCAACTCATTCACTTTAAAATGGTGTATATAGTATGTATATATATATATATATTTGCTTAAGAAATATAAATTGGGAATTGAAAATGGAAAGGAATTCCTCCCCCAATCTTTATCATTGCTGAGGTAAGCCAGACTCCATTACTGTTATGCCACAAAAATCTAGTTTATAAACCCTGATTAATAAGGCTTATGCCAATGATTTCATTAATCACAGTAATGATTATGCAGTACAAAGCCTGCTTAAAAGGAGAAAACAAAATCTCAAAGAAATGGAAAAAGAGGGTATCTCCTCACAAAAACTTTGTGAGATCTCAAAACCGGCTTTGTTTATGTCTGATCAGATGATATTCGCTTGATTCTCATGCTGAATCCTCTTTATCTTTCCTGGCTTTGTGCCAGTTTATTAAAACAAAACTGGTATTTTC
>JANHGC010007116.1:417251-428605 GCA_027560395.1 Boaedon fuliginosus
CTCTCTCTCTCTCTCTCTCTCTCTCTCTCTCTCTCTCTCTCTCTCTCTCTCTCTCTCTCTCTGTGAGAAATCTCATAAATACATTTTAAACACATGAGCAAGCATACTTTTGAGGACAGAGAGAAAAAGAAATTCCAGCAGGACTAATATTCCTCTCATGTTTTGGCAAATTTCCCTCCCTTCTGTGAATGCTCCAGATCCCCAACCAGGGGAACCATCATGATTTTGAATTTTTCCTTTTAAATGCATCAGGAGATCATTTTGCATATGAAGTATCTTTTAAATCAAAATGAAGCTTTTACACTGCTGTCAGCTCATCTCAGTTATACGGAGATATTTATTTATTTATTTTTGTGCTTTATTATTTTTAAAAACAACTCAAGACAGTGAACATATGCAGCACTTTTTCCTCCTCCTATTTTTCCCACAACAATTTTGTCAGGTAGGTTGGGCTGAGAGTTGAGTGACTAGCCCAAAATCATCCAGTTGACCCTCATAGCTAAATGCTTTTAATTTCTATTTTTCTAATCTTCCTCTGTTTTTTTTTCACCAGTAGCCATCCAAAAAGAAGACACGACTAGAAATATTCCATGATGCTCTTTGCCTGGTAACACTAGGATATTTTGTCTTGAAGGCACCCTAATAAATTACTTCTGCTATAAGAATTCATTGAAATGAGATGTTTTCAGTCTGCATTTATCTCAAAGTGTTCCTGCTACCATAGAGACTTCGATAAAAGCCTACTCACTAAATCCTTTCTACTAAAACAACAGAAGTCATTTCTGCATGAAAGGATATTAAATCCCAACCTTTCTAAGCATACTCACCAGCTTTAGCCTACGGGTACTTGATACTCTTCAGACGTATTAGACCACAATTCTTATAATCCTTCAGTCTGAGCAAAGGGAGAAAAAAAATGAAACCTTCATGGACTATTGGGTTTGTAATAATTTTAGACTGATGTAGATTTCAATATCATTACAAGAATGTGTCATAGGAAGCAATGTAGGCCTTTTTCAAAGAGTTCATGCAATCCTTCACTGCTGTCATGTGTGGCTCACTTATTTTAGAAGAAAGTGTGGAGAAATCCTGGCTCACTTATTTTAGAAGAAAGTGTGGAGAAATCCTCGGTCAGTTTAACATCAAGTTTTTGTGAGGTGTTTTTTTCTTCCAAAATATTATTTCAAAGTGGAAAAGGTCACAGTGAAACTTACAGACCAGCAGGAACCAATTTTATTAGGAAATACTGAGTTTTCATTAGGTTGCATGTGCTTTCATTATCCAGATTTGTCTTTTGTAATTAGATGCCATTGATAGATCTCACAATTCTAGTAAAAAAATAGCCAAAACAAAATAACCCCTTGCAACCCAAAGCAAAAAACAAAACAGATCCCAAAAATCTGCCTTCCCTGTATTCTTACAAAGTTGGATAAAATATAGACTCAATCTAATAAATGACCAGGAAGTGGCTGTTTGCTGAATCGAGTCATAATACAATAATCTATCACTCTCCTGTAAGAACCTATATCAAATACCTCTTTTGTACCTTGTTAAGCATTTCCTAATTGGAATTAAAAAAGCAGTTCCTCTAGAACTCTTCAGTGTTTTTTTAAAAGAATGTGTGTGGCTAATTAAAACAGAAATAAGTGATTACCAACTATTAGGCCTATTTCCTGGTGTAAAAATAAAATGTTGAAGTGCTTAATTATCTGCTGACCTATTTATAATAAATTGTATGTTTCATGAAGAGCAGTGTGAAATGAATATTTTTAGAGAATATTCAGGAAGTGTGCCTTATTAAACCGGGACATAGTTCTTGATACGTTTTGACTGCTGGATTGGTATTCAGGGCAGTCTTAACAGCATTATGGACCCCGGGCAAAGAAATGTCCTGTGGGACCCCTACGACAACTGCTCACAGGAATAAACATGTAAATGGTCGATAAAATTAAACATATGTTTGCATAATATATGTATATTTATATGATACAAGGTGCATTGAAGGGTTAACATACACAGATTAGTATGGGGCCCCTACGCTTGTGGGGCCCAAGGGCAAGTGCCCTTCAGGCCCATGTGTTAAGACAGCCCTGTTGCTATTGTCTTGGCAGAGATGCAGTATCTTTTATGGCTTAATTTTCCTTACCCACCCAATGTAAAATTCTTTCACTGACTTTCTAGATCCAACGCAACCTCTGAGCCCTCCATCCTTGCTCCTCCTCCAAGACTTCCAGCTGTTCAAGGAGCTTGTGTTCCCTATTGTTCTTTTCTTTCCACTGTTGGTAGTACTCACCTCCCTGCAGTTTTTCTGATGCTTTCTCATACAGCCTACAAATTGTTTCCTAAACCCCAGCTATTTCATGGCACTACCCATTATTCTGTCTATTCTGCTTTACTGGAACTAAACCTAAATACATGTACACTATGAACTCAAATCATTCCTCTTTCATCTTTACCTTATTTTCTTCCCTTCCTCCTGTTTTCTCTCCTATAGAAGTACAGACCAAAAGGCCCTTGAGGTCAAAGATCTGTCTTTTGATATTCTGTAAGAATACACTTTGGTTGCTTAACAAGAGCAACAGCGTTCATTTCAGCAAAGATCGTGGCTGGAGGATTCCTGTGGGCTAGCAAACTCTTGCGCTTATAAAGTTCTAGAGAAATGTACATATGCCACCAAGTGGTGAGGCATTGTTCAAACATTCCAGAAATATGACTGCGAAGGAGCTTTAATAAATACTAAGTTATTATTGTAGGCATATACAAAAAGCCCTTAAAGGCTCATATATCTCATTATAAATCGTACTAAGTTAATGAATTTTTGAGTTCTGGATACCTGTGTATTTGCTCAGGGAAAGGTGCTTTAATCCCTTCCCATTTGTGTTGGAAGTACAGTGGAAACTCAGTTCACAAACGCTTCTGTCCACAACCAAATCGGTTCCTGACCAAAACAGCCAGCCGAGTTTTGAATCGGTTCCTGATTCAAAACTCAGTTGGTGAACAAAAATGGCACGGAAAGATTCCTTTCCACACCATTTTCCATTCCATGTATGCACAGAATTGTCTGTGCATGCGCAGTGAGTGTCGCTTTAGAACGCAACCAAATTGGTTCATGACCGCAGTCCAGGAACAGATTGTGGTCATGAACTTCCAGATTGAAAGGCTTAGCCGGTGACATCACTGTTGCCCAGGAGATGCCCAGTTGGGGGCTCCTTTCATGTCTCCGTTAATGTGCCGATCAAAGTGGTACCTATCTATCTATTCGCAATTACTTGCTTTCAAACCGGTACGTTGACAGGAGCTGGAGCGAATAACAAGAGCTCACCTCATCACACAGCAGCACTCCAGTTTCGAATGTGGGTTTGCTGATTGTCAACCCAGTGTCCTAACCATGTAAGCCACCATGCTCCTATAAGATAGTTGATAATAGGAATTACTTTATGAAATGAACTCTATAAAGTTGTCTGGTTTCTGCATGATGCTTAAGAGTATCTTGCTGATGCCTTGAAGTTAAGAATGGTTCATTTTTCCCATAGAAATCATTTATTTATTTAATAAATATATAGCTGCACCACTCATAGATGACATGCAAGATAAAAACGATCAAAATTATTCAAATCCAGTGTTGTCTAAAACCAACCTCAACTGTTATTATACTTGTGACTTTAGTCTAGATAAATGTATCTGCAACACTATTACGAAAATCACTGATAATTGGTTGCTCAAAATGTGCATATATATTTGTAAGATGAGGTTCTGTTCATATTTAGCCATTCTTCTTCCCTTTCCCCTGGAAGTTTGAGAAGTATAGCCCTGTCTCTTTATTACTCAGGTGGGGCAGAAAATTACTATGTCGAATTTTCATTAGTTTAAGAATATTAAAATGAAACACCACAAGATAATTATTTATCTGTGGCTAATAGATAGCAAAATCTGCATACACTTAAGACTTTCATCCCATATCTATACTATTAAAACTCCTTATACCAACTTCTTGTTTTCCTCATGGACAGAACTGTATTGAAAATAAATAATTGTGATGAAATGTGCAGGTGGAGTAGCAATTTATTTATTTATTTAAATTTGTAGGCCGCCCAATCCCACAGGGCTCCAGGCTGCTCACAACTAGAATAAAAACAATACATAAACAGTTTATATTGAGGAGACATCTAAAGTGCCGCTGAAGATCCATGAAAGCGAAATCTGACCGAACACTATTAAGATTCCTTATTGGAACTTATTTAGTGGTGATAAAAGCAGCAAAGTGTTCTTACTTTACCACTCTTATTGCGGCTGCAGACTGTCACCCAGCCGCTCTGTTTAGGGTGACTCGTTCCCTCCTGAAACCGGGGAAGATTCAAGAACACTTGTAAGGTAGAGCTGAGGAGTTTGCTCAGTTTCTGTCAGACAAAATCGATCAGATTCGGCTGGACAGGATCTGTTGAGGTGATTGGGGCAAGTCTTAGTCCTACTATCTGGGAGGAGTTTGTTCCTGTGGCTCCTGATGTTGTGGACAAGGTCATGGGCATAATGAGTACCACGACCTGTTTACTGGACCCATGTCCTTCCTGGCTAGTCTCGGCTGGCCAGAAGGTGACACACAGTTGGCTCCAGGAGGTTATTAACACCTCTTTGAGTAAGGGATACTTGAAGGAGGCAGTGGTGAGGCCCTTCTTCAAGAAGCCTTCCCTAGACCCAACTGTTTTGAATAAATTGATATCCTTCCAGGGCGACATGAGGGATTGGGAGTTGGGAGGCACTGTTTTATGGTGGTTCACCTCCTATCTCTCGGGCCATACCCAGTCAGTGTTGGTGTGGGACAGAGATCGAACCCGAGAGCCCTGCCTTGCATGGGGTATGGTATCATCAATATGCTGATGATACCCAATTGTACATCTCTGCCCCTGGCCGAACTAATGATGCCATCGGATGATATCCCAGTTCCTAGAGGCTGTGAGGATCTGGATGGGGACCAACAGACTCAGGCTCAACCTTCACAAGACTGAGTGGCTGTGGATGTTACCCCCACTTGGTACAGTGGATTATCCATTGTTGATGTTTTGGGAGGGAAATTGCTCCCCTCAGACAGGGTGCACAACTTAGGGTTTCTCCTGGATCTGTAGCTGCAGTTGGACCATCATTTGGCCAAGGGTGCCTATGCACAGGTTCACCTGGTGTATCAGTTGCGCCCCTTCCTGGACCGGGAGGCTCTTCTTACAGTTACTCATGCCCTTATCAGCTCTTGCTTAGATTACTGTAATGCGCTATATATGGGGCTGCCCTTGAACACTCAGAAGCTTCAATTGATCCAGAATGCAGCTGCATGAGTGATAAAGAGTGTACCTCAGTGCACCCACATAACACCTGTCATCCCCGAGTTGCACTGGGTCCCAGTGGTCTTCCAGGTGCAATTCAAGGTGCTAGTGACAATTTTTAAAGGCCTTCATGGCATAGGAGCGGGGTACCTTCGAGACCCCCTTCTACTATCTTATACCACCCAGAGCCCAGTGAGATCCCAAAGAGTTGGCCTGTTACAGGTCAACATCAGCTAAACAATGTCGGCTGGCGGGTCCCTGATCTAAGGCCTTCTCTGTGACAGCACCGGCCCTCTGAAACCAGCTACCCATAGAGATCTGAACCATTCCTAGTCTATTGGCCTTCTGCAGAGCTACTAAGACCTGGCTCTGTTGGCAGGCATGGAATTGATAACCCCTGGAAGAATGATTGTTACATGGTGTATGATTGTATTTTGTTAATTTTATTGTTATATTAATTGCTTTTAAATTTGTTTATTGTATTGTATTTTAATCTGCTGTAAAACGCCTCAAATTCCCCTTGACCAGGGAAGAGAGGTGGGGTATAAATTGAATTAAATAAATAAATAAATAAACAATCCATTAACCCAAATCCATTAAGCCACTGGGGGTGGTGTCTGGGATTTGGCATGCAGTTGGTAAGTTACAAAAGGGTTTTTTATTACTAAGATCTTAAGACTTAAGATCATTAACTCCACTAATCCATTAACCCAATCCCTTAATTCACCTGGGGTGGTTTACAATCAATCTGGATTTCCCCATTGACTTTGCCTGTCAGGAGGTCAGAAAAGGAGATCACCTGACCCCGGGCTATAACCATCTGCAATAGGGACCTTTTTTGCAAAAGGTCTTCCTTGCTGCCCTGGGCCATGTGGGTCAGGACAAACATACACACTCAAAAAAAAAATTACATACTACAGGTGATGTAGGACACTTCGCTTGCTCACACACTTGTCTGCAAAAGAAATGGCCCAGTGGCTAGGCGAGGCACATGGGTTGCGTCACTCACTCTTCTGGGCCACGAAAGAAGTGGCCCGGTGGCCAGGCTTGCTGGAGTGGACAATGGCAGACTTTTTTGGGTAGATGGCTATTGGTAGCTGGAGTGACCATTATAGTAGGCAAGGGTGCATGTAGGGAGAGTCGGTTGCTCCTTTTGCCCACAAAAGAAGCAGCCCGGTGGCCATGCAAGGCACATGGGGAGAGTGGGTTGCTCCTTTTGCCTGTGAAAGAAGCAGCCCATTGGCCAGGTGAGGGGTGTGGGGTGAGTGGGGCAAGTTCCCTCCATGTCTTCCTCCCTACCTCCTCACCTCGTGTTGTCCGCACTGCAAGTGATGTGAGAAAATGGTGGGGAATGGCCATGCATGCGCTGAAATAGGGCCAAGTTTTGGGGTCAGGGCTTAATTTTATTGCATGCACACAAAACAAGGATGGGTCTTCTTTTTGGGGTGGGTCGTGCTTTCTGAGAAACAAATATTTATAATTCAAGCAGATGCCAGTAACATGGCAGTAGCTGCTATACTTCTTCAAAAGGACCCCCAAGGCCAGCTGTTGCCTTGTGCATATGTATCTAAAAAGCTGACTGGCACAGAATGAAGATGGGCGGCGTGGGAAAAAGTCTTTGCCATGCGATGGGCTCTCCTTTCATGGAGGTACTTTCTCGAGGGAGTCAAAGAGGTGTTTGAAGTATAGACTGATCACAAAAATCTCAAAGTGTTAAAGACTCCTCAGAAGCTTTCCCCCAAACAAGTTAGTTGGGCTCAGTATTTTAAATGCTTTAACTTCAGCCTAAAATATGTCCTGTGGGGGAAGAACTTGTTGGCAGATGCCCTGTCCAGGAAACCCCAATTTGACAGCCGCTGAGAAGAAGTAATGCATGCTATGATATTGGAAATGCAGTCAGCAGCCCAAGCTATCACCCAACCGAAGCCAGATGCTGTTCTGACCCCTCTGAAGACAAACTTACTATAGATTTAAAACTTTCAACCGATGCATGGTTTAGGGAAAACCGAGATGATTTGACATAAAGAGATGGACTGGCCTGTTGCCCAGCAACTTAAGACTAATGATACTGAGGTGAAGTCATGACTCTTGGCTAGGGGGCCACTTCGGGTTTTTGAAAACCCTCCATCTGGCTAGGAGACAGTTTTGGTGGCCAAAAATGGAAGCGGACATAGAAGAATATGTCAAAGGTTGTTTGGTTTGTGCCACAATGAAAATGTGACCAGGAAAACCACCTGGCCTCCTTCAGCAAGTGGCGAAACCTATAGAACCCTGGGAGGAGATTGCAATGGGCTTTGAACATCCAGAGAGTGGTGGAAACACTGTAATTTGGACTGTAATTGACTTGTTCTCTAAGCAAGCCCATTTTATCACTTGCTCTGGATTACCTTCAGCTAAACAGCTGGCTAAATTGCTCATAAGCATATATATTGGCTTCATGGAATGCTGCAGTGGATAATATCAGACCGAGGTGTTCAATTTACAACTAAATTCTGGAGGGAGTTCCTAAGGTCTCAAGGACTTAGCTTGGCTTTTCATCTCGCTACAAACATGGCTGCAAAATGTTCGGACGCTGTGGTAGAACAATATGTTCAATGCTATGTAAATTACCAGCAAGAGAACTGGGTTGACCTATTGCTGCTTGCTGAAGTTGCTTAAAACAATGCAGTGCTTAGCAACAAGGGATTAACTCCTTTTCAAATTACAAGTGGCATGGAATTTGTCCCCATGTCAGAATTGCCTATAGAACTACCAACATCCATTTCTCTCATGGGGTGGATGGATTCATTAAAAAAGGGTTGGGAAAACACAAAAAAAGCTCTGACAGAAACTGCTAAAGAGTACAAAGCCCAAGCTGATAAACATAGATCCCCTAGCTTGCTTTCGAGTTTGTCATCGAGTTTATTTGTCAACCAAATACCTTAGATTGAGACTATCCAGTAAAAAATTAGGACCAAAATTCCTAGGACCTTTCCTCATAGTGAAAGTGATAAATCTAGTAACTGTTCAACTTAGTCTCCCTCGAATACTAGGGAAAATGCACCCTGTTTTCCACAGGAGTTTGTTGAAACCAGCTGTTAGTTCAAGGCTAAGACCTCAAACAACTGCTCCCCTCAATCCAATTGTAGTGCCAGGTGAAACTCACTATGAAGTGAAGAAAATCATTTATTCTGACTGCATAGGGGTTGATTACAATATTTAGTGCACTGAAAGGGGTACCCTTTGTCAGAAGCTACAAGGGTGAAGTGTTGGGATGTAAAAGCAGATAGGTTGGTTAAACAGTTCCACAATAAATTCCCTGATAAGCCAAGGGTCCTCCTGTGGGGGAGAGAGGTGGTTAATTTGTTAACTGGATGTGTGGATTAACCCCTATGTTTTCTTGTTGTTTTTTCCCAGGATGTGGTTTTTTTTCCTGAGGGGGAATTTTTCTTAGGAGATATCACGCGGCCACATTTTATTGCCTGGGAAATTGGGAGAGAGGTGAAAGTTTAGACATAACAACATTCTTCTGAGTCAAGGCCATGCCATCCTGCACCTGGGATAGGAGTGAATGTTTCCAGTTGGGACAACCGGTGATTGGAGGACTGATGGGTACAATGGATGGGTTTTGGATTTCAGCTACGAAGGGAAAACCTGGAACTTCAGATTTGCATTTTCCCAGATGTGCCAACATGACGTCTCTAAATAAATTCTTACTTGGATGAACTTTGTCTTTGAGTGCTGAACGAATAAGGGGAAGTTTCTTTGGAATGCTGATAGTAATAGCAGAGAAATAAACAAAGATGTATTTTGAAATCTCTAGATTTCAAAGACAACTAAGTTAAGTTCTTACTTTGTTCTTCCCTCCTAACAGTAGGAAGGAAAGCAGGAAGGGAAAAGGGAGGGAAAAAGTGGCTGCATGGTTGAGCATTCACTAGGCAAGGCTAGGGTGACCTCTAAAATGTCCCAAGAAAGGAAAGAAGACCAGTAAGAAGAAATGAATTTTAAAGAAAAACTAACTGCATCCCTACTTCAGGGAAAGACACTTACTCTGGTAACAGCAAACAGCCAAGAAAGATCTCACAACTCCTTATCCTTGCCTTTAGTGTCACAACAATAGTGAAATCCTACAGGATGAGTTTCCCAAGGAGGCACGCACACTTCTTGTCCAGCTAGGTTTTGCTGGAAGAAATTTTCCTGAGTTCATTCCCAGCTGGGAAAAATCAGAAAAGAAACTAATTCCAAAGCAGCTGGCAGAAAAGTGGGATTCTTTACTGAAGGAAGGCAAAAAGCAGGTGTGGCACAACTCAAGCATTCCTGGGTTGCAAGCCAGCTTGGGGTGTGTGAATCTGAGCCTTTTATGTTTAATTGCCCTTTGAAGCTCCCGCAGCTTGATGGGTTTATTTTTGTGCCTCTAGTTAAAGTCCTGCATCCTGACTTCCTGCCTTAATGGGCTAATCCTGTCCCAGGACCTTTGTCTTTCCTATCCTGGGGGTTAATCTTGTCAGGGGGCAGGAAAAAAGGAGTTTTGGTTTTGCTGTGGGGAATTATTTTTAGCCTGATTCTCCTTATCTTAGTGGCTCTACTTAAGTGTTTCTATTGTCAGCTCTGTTAGCAGGGCTGCTCTGAGTTTTTCTTTCAGCTGGAGATTCTTGGTTTTCTTAAAGGGGGAAGGTCTGGCTTGAGTCTCTTGGCACTGTTTTCTGAGGTTTCTGGTGCTATGAGGTTTCTGGCACTGTTCTTTTGGGGTATACTTCCCACAGTTTCAAGAATCCATACTGAGTCTCTTTATTCTTCCAGGCCCAAATAATAGAGAAATGTGGCCTTACTATAATTTGTCATTTATGCTACATCCCCAGACAACTGTGTCTTTTGGATGATGGGCATCAAAAAACGAAGTACTAGAAATAGTTCTCAATTTAAACACGCATATTAAAATCACCAGTCTTATGTTGTAATAACTCTCCTTCTATCTGTCTTGCAAAGAAAAGACAGCATATCCAGCAATGCTTGCATAGGCCCGTTATGAATTTGTTCTGGACATTGTTTTCTTTATACACATCGGTCTTGGCCTCATAGTCATCGGATACTTTTTTATATTATTTCACTGATATTTTTGGGCGAGAGCAGGGGTGGGTTTCAAATTTTTTAACAACCGGTTCTGTGGGCTTGGCTTAGTGGTGGGTGTGGCTTAGTGGCCATGTGACTTGGTAGGCATGGCTTAGTGGCCATGTGATTTGGTGGGTGTGGCTTAGTAGTCATGTGACTGGGGTGGCTCAGTCACATGATCACATAGCCATGCCACCGTCACATGACCAAGCCACACCTACCAAGTCACATGGCCACTAAGCCACATCTACCAAGCCACATGACCACTAAGCCACACCCACCAAGTCACATGACCACTAAGTCACACCCACACTAAGCAACAAGCTATGGGATAGTGTGGGAAGGAGCGGCAAGGCACGGGGACAGCATGGGAGGGCGCGGCAAGCTATGGAGACAGTGCGGGAGGGCGCGGCAAGCTACCAGGACAGTGCAGGAGAGTGTGGCAAGCGACGGAGACAGTGTGGGAGGGCACGGCAAGCTACAGGGACAGTGCAGGAGACCGTGGCAAGCTACAGGAATGGGAGGAATGGTGCTACTCATGGGTTTACATGGCTGGCAGGCAGTTCAGGGTCGCTCAGTTGGGGCGCAGGCTGCAGGCACGGCATGGGAAGGCAGCTTAGGCAGGCAAGGCATAGAGCAGGGAGTGTGCACGTGCGTAAGCAAGGGGCAGGGCAGGCAAGTGCGGGGTGAGCTGTTTTTTTAGTTCAGCTGAGTGAATTTAGGGCAGGAAAGGCCAGATACAACACTTATTGATAGTCATAGGTTACTAATAAGCAATACTAATAAGCAGTCAACTCTAATACTTAAATATTAATAATCAAAATAATAGTCAAATACTAGGAAATAAAAACAATATAACTTGTAAAGATACAAGCAATCATAGTCATAAGTGAGAAGAGATAGGAACTAGGAAGGGTGAGAAGAGTAATAGTAATACTGACTTAGTAATAATTT
>JANHGC010007116.1:428705-456748 GCA_027560395.1 Boaedon fuliginosus
AACAGCTGCACAGTGGATATCCGCGGATATCCGCTGTGCAGCTGTTCTGTCAGAGTGCTTGCAGAACCGCACCAAAATTTCTGAGTCTATCGTGCGCAGCACGCTTTTTACAGCCGTTCGGAAAGCGTGCCCACGAAGCGGGTAACCAGCGAACAGGGAGAAACCCATCCCTGCACTTGGGCAATATTTTCTGATGTAGTATTTGGAGATTTGGTAAACTATCATGGCATCCAAAAAATATACACCCAGGAAATCAAAACTCAATCAGATTCAACCATCGATTTTCCATATCTGGATCTAGATGCTGCTTTCTAGCCAATGCAAGCAGCTCTCTTCTGCTATAATGTTGAGGAATAGGCTACTAAGCCAAAACTGGCTCTGAAATGGAATGGACATGGAATAGGCATGGAATTGACAAACATGTGTTCTTAGAACTTGGCTACTCCCACTTTTTTAACCTAGACATGATCCAATAACATACAATTTTTGTATACAAAACATACAATACAACTAGCTCACCACTTCCCGAGTGCTGAAACTATGCTACCTTCCCAGTCTCAGTCTATTGCAAATGCACATCAAAAGATGTTTTCTAGATTTAACTAACAATTGCTGTTTTCCAACCCAAGTTGTCTTAAGCCTTTTTGTGAATGTGGTCTCCAGCACTTTGATCTCTTCTAGTAGTGGATCCAGCTGGCACATCTCCTTTCCTTCAGCAGCTAGTTTTTAGACTGCTATAGTTTCTGCTATTAGACAGTTGCTAGTTCATTGCAAATTTATTATCTTGAGGTTGATTCAATGATGCATTGGGATTAAGCAAATTGATTTGGTAGCCTGAGAAATTTCAAGTTAATGTCTATCGTTATTTTTTTTTTTTTAAAAAACAGGAATCTGATTTGTGACAAACCAAAATCCACAGTCTACTTCAGAAACCCAAACTTACCATATCTTTGAAAGGTTGCCTAGAACAACCCACATCTCTAACAAATGGCCTAGATGAGGGGTTTGCAACCTTGGTAACTTTAAGACTTGTGGGCTTCAACTCCCAGAGTTCCTTAGCCAGCAAGGTGAAGAACTCTGGGAGTTGAAATCCAAAAGTCTTAAAGTTGCAAAGGTTGGAGACCCCTGGCCTATATGTCACCCACTCGCTAGTTAAACACTTCTGAACTGACTCTTCTACATGAGATCCCTCTGTTACTTGAGGACAACTGGCATGTTTCCCAATAGTGGTTCCCAGGCTACCCAATGGTAATTGTTCTCCATAAGATATAGATCCTTGCATCTTTGTGCTCTCTTTTGGATGTGCTGCCTAATTTCAATATCCTTTATAAACTGTCATGCTCAAAACTAGAAGCAACATTCTAGGTATAGTCTGACCAAATTAGAATAGGGAGGATTTCTCCTGATCTTTGACTCAATTAACCCAGGAATCCCCAATACTCGGGTTGTGGCCCACTACTGAGCCATGGCCTGTTCAGAACTGGGCTGCAAAAGCAGCGGGAGAGAGATTTTCTCATGCATGCATCTGCCATTTGCACGGAACCATCCCTTCTCCACCCCTGCTGGTCCACCAAGCCGGAAAGGCTGGGGACCGCTGAATTAACTCATTCAATTTTAATGCTAATTAAAATTAAAATTAGTTTTAATCAATTAATATGATTCCCCCCCCCAGTGTAACTTTTATTTCACATATATTTTTTACAATTTGTCATAGGTGGTCTGCAGTAGGTTGCACATAAGAAATAGGTAGAGCTTTGATCACACTATTATGGCCACTCCCTCGTCTTTTTTTTAATCATATCCTGCAGAATCCCCTGATTTGGGGGCAACCTCTTGAGATGCTGAACAATTTTTGTTCAGCCACTTTTGCTCCTCGCCTGCATTGGGATCAAGCAAGTTGACTTGGTGCCCTGAGAAATTTCAAGTTCCACAGAGAAATTCCTCTGGATAGCAGTTAAACAGCAACAACAACATTGTAGGCAGATTTTTTTTTAAAAAATGAAATAGTTCCTTCTATAACTTGTAGTCTAAAGAAGAGCTAAGGATTTAATTGTAATACAGCTCCATTTGCAAGGGGGGAAAAGAGTGTCACTCAACCTTTGCTTGCTTGCCTTTGGTGAGCTGTAATTATAGGTTGACCTGCTGACTTACATGATATACCTGAGAAAAATAAGAGGAGTTACATATATCAAAATATGCCTTTATCCTTTATGTGCTGCTCAGTGTGAGATGGCAGGAGAATCATTATTCCATGTCAGCCTTTGTTGACAATCCTGTTTGGAGTTCAGGTAATGGAAAACTATCACACTGATTTGCTTCAGTTTAACCTAATCTTCCTGTCACACTACAGAGCTTTTCCATTATGCAGAGCTTATCTATAGTGATAGGTAAACGATTTGATGAATTCTGACGCAATCTTTAAAATAGCATTCTTTTAGAATTGACAATAGCAGGGGTGGGAAGGGGGAGTGGAAATGGCATCTGTCAAATGTCTATGGTAATTTCATCTTGCAAAAGTAACATTGTGTGTGTGTGCGTGCACACACACGTACATATTACCAGTTGCAGGAGAAGCTATTTTTCAGCTTCCGGATTAAAATTGGTTGGGTTTAACATTTCCTACATTTCAGCCTCTTGGAGGCATTTTTTCACTTGTGTTAAACCCAATCCAGCAGGATTCTTCTTAAGTTGCCTCCTGTACACCACTCCAATTGGGTGTCAGTCCATTGAGGTACACCAGATAAGGAAATCGACTCCGTAGGAAGACCAAAACTTGACTTTATTGAGATAGGCTATAGTAACAAAATCTTGCATGCTTGCTAATGCTTTCCTTCCCTACCTGTGACTCAGGGAGAAATCATCTTGAACCTCTCTCTCCCTCCCTCCCTTTCTTGCTTCCCCCACCCCAAAATTTAAGGAATGCTTCTATCCTTTGTTTACCTAAGGATTTCTGAATATTTGCTTCAAGGATATCTCCCTGCCTCTCCTTAGGCACTTTGAATAGCCAATCGACATAAGATTCTCCCCAAGCAGAGAGATTTTTAATGGCAAACATGAACTTAAAAATATTCTACCAAGAGATGATGTGATACAAACCAAAGCAAAGGTTTTGTGCAGAAGTTTCATTGAAATGAACTAGAGTGAGGTGTTTCCATTCATCCCGAGTTGAAGAATGTCTACAATTACACATGGTTGAAGGGTTCCTTTCAGAATCAGGAGACCCAATATTATGGAATACTAGAACTCCCGTTTAAATTTTAATGTCCATACTTCTATATTTTCATAGAAATTTATTACAGAATCATAAACTGGAATTTAAAATATTAAAAATCATTTTAAAGCTATTGACAATGAAAAAGTCATTTTAAAAGTGCTTTTAAGCTCTTAAGAAAAATAAGAAAACCTGTTTCTTTGGTTCAACAGTCTGAAAAATCTGGGTTAGCTATAGAGCAGGCTCATCAGCAAGAAAATCCATGGCATTTGAAGACAAATTTTCTTAATGTCTTCAGGGACCATCAGAATCATATAGAAAGTAGTGTCTCTTAGATAACCAAGATTCAAACTATCTAGATTTTAAAGGTAAAAGCAAGCATTGACTCAAAATGAATTGGCAGCTAATGCAACACTTTTATCATAGGAAATTGTCTTCTCTGTATTCCTAGCCCAACAGGACTACAGTTGGTCTTCAGACCTTGATTGTTTAGAGGTGAACCACCAGTAGAAATGGGCAATATTTGTTCAGTTTTAAAATCCATTTTATGCTGAACTATCATCACATTTTTAATTTGCTGCATTTCAAAATATTTATGTGAATTTTACATTTTTGTTTGTTGGTCTGCTGACTTTCATTTATTGAGGAACTTATTGTGCAATGGGGTGGGTTTGCCGTGTAGGTAAATAAATTACAGGGATTAAAAATCCCATTAGTGAAAAGAATTAGGAAACCCCTATTAGCAATGGCAAGAACCAAAGTAATAGGTTATTTGTTGACATTCTCACTGGATGGATAAGAATACTTGACATTATGACTTAACAAAAGTGAAACTCAGAAAGTCTCAGCAGCCTGCACTGAAGATAAAAGAATGATTCTGAAGATGGAATTAAAGAATAAAAAGAATAAAAGGGGAAAAAAGGCAAAGGAAGAGTTTTAAAGTAAAGCAGATGGTGTTAAACCAAGTCATTCTCTTCTCTGACTGGCAGGTGTATGTCCACAGATCAGACAGTACTTTAGAAATGATTTAGAGTTCTAAGCAGAAGTATAGCTGGATCAGAGGTGAAGAGTTTTAAAGTAACCTGCATGTGGTCATTTCTTGTATGTCAGACCCACAGGGCAGGAAATGATTAATTTCTCTAGAGTAATTTTCTGCAAAATGAAATGGTGATATCTTTTTAAAACTGAAAATGTCAAGCTTGTACAAAGAACGTTCTTGGGAGCTGCATTTGATCATTTGTTAACCATTATACTATAAAATGTAGAAAATTCATGTGTAATGCTGCAAGTTCTAATCTGGTTTAAAAGGTCAGTAGCAGCCTAAAAGGACTTGACATTTTCCCTTTAAAATCTGACTTCTGGACTCTGAGCTAACAGCATTTTGAGCATGAATGACCTAAAGGATAAATGCAAAAAGCTGATTTCAATTGGACTACTTAGAAAGCAGGGGATCTTCTAATTTATAAGATAGCATTCACAGGGTTTTCTGCCATTATGAACTCAATTGACTGAAAAAATGATTTCCTTGGTTATTCCACCAACTTTCTGAGCTTTTGTAAATTTTACACAGGAGGGGGTCAGTGATTGAAACTCAGGATGTGTAACACCATGCTAAGAAACTGGAAACATCAAGCAGAAACTTAAACAAACTAGCTTGTACGGTATCCTTCCGGCAATGTCCTTATATTAGTTACTTAAGGCTGCAGCTCAGTGCACTCATTCCAAGGAAATGAATCCTACAAAGTAAACTGAAATGTGTTGTCACCTTCTAGTAGTTTGTTAGAAGAGTGCCATTTGTATTGTTGTATTGTCTCAGTTATGGAATGCCTGCCTTGGACACTTGTTAGGTGTTCATATTTGCTTGATATATTACCAATTCATTTATTTATTTAATAGATGAATGTGTCGCCAAACTCATCTACAGACGATTTTTTAATTGCTGGTCCTTGTTGATCCCTAATATCTACATGTTTAAAATTCTAACACTCTTTCTACATATGAACTCAATTACATCAAAGATGTAGATTGGGTGATTTTTATTCTCAGCATTCATTTGTTTAATAAATATATACAATCTTCTGGAGCCCTGATGTTGCAGTGGTTAGACTGTAGTACTGCAGGCAAAACTCTGCCTAGTTCAATCCTGATCGGGCTGAAGGTTGACTCAGTCTTCCAGCCTTCTGAGGTAAAATGAAGACCCAGAATGTTGGGGACAATAGGCTAACATTTGTAAACTTCCCAGAAATGCTGTAAAGCACTATAGAGAAGTATATAAGTCTAAGTGCTATTGCTATTGTTTGTCCAATTAGATATTTTCCAGCATCACTTGGGTGACATCTGAAAATAATATTCCAGCACCTTTGGCAGACACCCAGCTGGAGAAAACTCACCTAAACTGGTCTTAATGTTTTATGGCCCCAAGGAATAAAGTGGGTTAAAGATTACAGATTTATATAGATCAGGGGTGTCAAACTGGCGGCCCATGGGCCAGATGCATAACACACAGGCCACACACACCCCGGCTCTACAAGCTAAAAAACATTGTGATACATCACAATATGTCATGTGACACAATCAAATTTGACACCTGTTTTATATATATGTATAAAGTAATCTATTCCCATTATATTGGGCTAGAAATCAGCTAAATATAAGATAATCAAACACATATAGAAGAGATCAGCTGTATAATTAAGCCAACCTGAAACTTCAATGAAAATCATGAAATGGACAATATAATCACAATATTAGATAGGACAGGGAATTTGTCAGAGGCACATAAAATTATGACACCAAATTTTGGGGGATAACAAAATTTAGCAAATGCTGACCTATAGCATCTAGATATCTGGTCATTTATGCTGATGTTCTCTCTACTGCATTCTTTATACTATAACTAGCTGATTACCCGGCCTTGCTCGGGTTTTTTTTGAAGAAGTATTTGTGCCACAGTGTTTGCGGGCTGGCTCTGAGGAAAGGGAGCCAGGGCTTGACAGGGGCACTGGGCTGCAGCCATTTGCGGGCTTTCTGAAGCCTCCGGTGCCCCCTCCAATGTAGTTTGTGGACCTTCTTAAGCCCCTGGCACCTCCTCCCACATCTCTGCTCCGGCCAGGCTGGCTCTGAGGAAAGGCAGCCAGCACTTGACAGGGGCATTGTGCCGCAGCCATTTGCAAAGCCATCTTAAGCCCCTGGCACCCCCTTCCACATCTCTGCTCCAGCAAGGTCATCTCTAAGGAAAGGGCATCTCTGAGGAAAGGCAGCTGGGGCTTGACAGGGGCTCTGGGCCACAGCCGTTTGTGGGCCTTCTTAAGCCCCTGCTGCCCATCCAACATCATAGGTGACCTTACTTGGCTGTTCTGGGTGCCCTGGACCTGTCGCCACAGGGGCAAAACTGGAATTTATATGTATAAAACATAGCACCTCAGTTTGAATATGGTGCCTCAGTCAGTTTGAAAACTGCACATGCTCAATAGAAAGTTGCTTCTTGTTCATTAAGATTGTCTTCTTTGTGTCCCAAAAAGGGTGACCCCCAACAGTGCTGATCTTACTACGCTTACCTATCTAACTGCCAAATTTGAGCTAGATCGGTGCAGGACTGAAAGTTTGTATAGAGCATATACAAGCAAACACCTGCACCCCACTTCTCTTTTACAGATATAAGGTTGCTTTTCTCAGATGCTATTCTCCCACGCCAACCATATCTTGGAGGTGAGGAAGAAAAATAAAGCAGAACTAGAAATATGAAATTATGCAGGGCAGGCTGTTTTCTCTTCCCAAATAAAAGTGAATAGTGGATAGTATGTTTTTTTATTTTTAAAGCATGTTAAACATTTAAAAGCTAACGGCTGGAATATGGCACAGTGAGAAGGCATTTAGATGAGCGTTCCTTAGACATAATGACTACATCTACATCAGTCACTTGGCATTGGAGAAATAGTCATTTTAACAGAGCATTATCACAGGATCAATGTCTGTCAGCTCTCCTTCAGTGTTTATTTTTGATAAATGTCTCTGCTCTAGCACAGCATTTATCCAGCAGTTAGGGGCTATTATAGTGTGACAAGCTCCTATTCCATTGTCATAGTGTCAGATTCTTGAAAAAGATAATAGGCAGATTTTCTTTCTTTCTTTTAGAATGTTAAAGGGGGGGAAATGACATGGTTGTCCCTTAATTTTAATAAATGATGATAGAGGTAATTATAAGATTTCTCCTCTCTCTCAATCTCAAATGTAATGTTCGTCAACATTACTGGTTGATTGACTAATTTTTATTAGCTATATTTAGCCTGAAATCCTAAACCCATTCTCAGGATGTAAATTTAATTGTACTCACTGGGACTTGTTTCTGATATGCGTAGGATTGTACTATTATATGTTGTTTATCTGCCAAAAATGGAAGGGGCTTTATAAAGTAGTTGAAAATAATAGTTTGCTATCCAAAACAGAATCTAAGAAAGCAGGGGGGAAAGCTTCAGATACCAATTCTTCTGTACGTATTTCAAAAGTGAAATAGACATGTCCACACTCTGAGAAAAGAAAAATGCTTGTTTTAAGTTAAATTTGAGTAGAAACAATGATATCACAAGTTGACTTGCAAGTAGAATTGATTTTGCCTTGTTTTAATAGGTGAATAAGGTGACAATGATGCTTTCAAATTGTATTATTGTTTGTGATATATTATCATGAAGTAAACTTGAGAATAAGGATCAAGCTTAGAATTGTTCCTTCCCACGGTAGACATTGTAGGACAGCTTTGTTAGTCTATGGTGGCAAAAAATCAGAAGATGCCTCCACGCATCTTTTCTGACATGCCTTTTGATAAAATTTGATAGTCGGAAAAGACTTTACCAGGCTCCTTTTTATTCTTTTCTTCTAATGGGAATTCCTATGTCATATTATCAGTTTAAACAGAAATGCCTGCAAGATGATTTTAATTAAGTATTGCTTTTCAGATGGTTAAGGATAACTTTCTATGTGCAATAGATTTTATTCTCTCTCTCTCTCTAGGATTGCAATCTATGGTATATATTTGTGCATTTTATATTACACCCTTAAGAGTACCTATTCTTCAACTTTACCATTATCCCATTGCATAAAATACACATGTACACACACATAAACTACGTATTTTACGATGCAGTGCTTACAGAAGTAGCATACATAAATACTCTTTCAATGTAAAAAAATAAAGCAAATGTTTATATTGTTGATATTTTTTTAAAAAAATCTATAACAAAATGGGATGCAACATATTGAACTGATGTAAAAGTGACAGGGACAATAAATAGAGTTTGTGTATTGACTGATGTGTCATCAAATAATTTTTTACTGCTAGATTTTTTTTTACTCTTAGGGGCTATATAGATCTGTCCTTGACCTAGTATTGGAATACTTGCAACAATACATTCTTTGCCACTAAAAGTGAGTCTATCTTCTTTTCCTTTTTTCCTAATTTTTCTTAGCTTTCTCCGAAGAGGTAAGTCTTTGCATAATGTATGAAAAGTAGGATAATTTGAGTCTGGTCATTTGTGTTTCGAATGAGAATGCTAGGCTGATTTGTTTGATAATCCATTCGTTTGTTTTCTTGGCTGTCAATTCTCATTGACTCCTGATTTTTTTTTCTTTCTACATTGGAGAACCACTTCTCCCTCATTGCTAGGAGTGTGCAGGATGTAATAAAAAAAAGTCAACTGGCAATAATGCAACACACATAAGGAACAATCTGACTTTTGAGCATCCCTGTCATTTCTACATTGGGAAGTAGGTTGAGATGTCCCTTTTGCAGACTGGGCGAATGATGGTTGTAAACGAATGCAAAAAGTATGACAAAGCAGAGTGTTTTTTCATCTTCCACTTGACAATTCTAACTTGTAAAGCATCACTGTTCCCATTGAAAATAAAACTTGACAAAAATTCAGCACAGCACTAATTTTATGTTTTACAATAAAACAGCTGCCAAATTAGTTCTATTGGAAATGACCTGTGTCAAAGCTGTAACTGTTCTCAGTGCCCTGCTGTGGCAGCCACAAATAACAGGACTGCTATACTCTCTACCCACCCACCCCCACCATCACATTACATTTTAACCATTTAATCTCAAGTCTATTTCCTGAAGTTCTTGAAACTCTTCTTTTATTCACCACTGAGTTTTCAGATGAAAGGCACAAATGATGGAGCTGGAAGTTTTTCAGAAATAATAATAATAAAAAAAAATATTGCATTTCCCTACCCCTCTATATAAACAGATCTGTAAGTTTGCATTTTTCACCATCTGGCCCACAGTGTGAAATGACATTAGTAACATGTCAGGTTTATTCTCTTGTTGAAAAGAGGGAGAAAAAAAGAAAGAAAAATACATAATCCTAATCTACAATATGAAGAGTATTAAAATGAAACATCTGCCCTACAGAAAAAGCTGAAGATGAACTTTGCAGTCAGCTGCTGGGCTTTGTCAAATACATGATTACACTGCTGATGGCTCTAAATTTCTAAGATGTTGACACATTCCCTACACTATCTTATTCAAATGTTTTTAAGCACATGGCTTCCCTCTTCTTCTTCTTTTTTTACCTTGTCAGCTTAATTGTTCCCAACATTATTATTTTCCTTAAGTTAACTTTTCTTCATCCTAAGGCGAGGAATGCTAGGCTAGCAAAATAATAGAGGAAGAAATCACGACAGACAAAAGAGAGAAGAATTGAGTTTCTTAATTAAAAAAAGAAATCGTAATGGGAGCAAACAGCAAGGACATTGGAAAAACGGGGAGAAGCATCCATCTCCTCCAAAGTCTGCTATGGTTTTCAATGAACCCTATAAAATATGTTGCACAAGTTCTAATATAGACCCCCCCCAATGAATATGCTTAGATTAAAGACTGACTTGTCTAAAAACAGAAAACTGTTGGGGTAGGTGGAGTACCCTTGAAGAGCACTCAGAAGCTTCAATTGATCCAGAATGCAGCCACGTGAGTGATAAAGGGTGTACCTTGATGCACCCACATAACACCTGTCCTCTGCGAGCTGCACTGGCTCCCAATAGTCTTCCGGGTGTAATTTAAAGTGCTAGTGACAACTTTAAAAGCCCTTCATGGCTTAGGAGTGGGGTACCTTCGAGACTGTCTTTTACTATCTTATATCTCCCAGCGCCCAGTGAGATCTCACAGAGTTGGCCTGTTACAGGTCCCATCAGCTAAACAATGTCGGATGATGGGTCCTCGGCCTAAGGCTTTCTCTGTGGTGGCACCGGCCCTCTGGAACCAGCTACCCATGGAGATCCGAACCATTCCTTGTCTTTTGGCCTTCCACAGAGCTACTAAGACCTGGCTCTGTCAGCAGGCATGGAATTGATAACCCCTGGAAGAATTATTGTTGCATGGTGTGTGATTGTATTTTGTTAATTTTATTGTTATATTAATTCCTTTTAAATTTGTTTATTGTATTGTATTTTAATGTGCTGTAAGCTGCCTCGGGTTCCCCTTGACCAGGAAAAAGAGGCAGGGTATAAATCAAATCAAATCAATAAATAAATATATAAAATCAATTTAAAACCTGTTAAAATTATTAATTTTCTTAAAATTTCTAAGATTTCCTAAAATTTTTGGTGGGTGAATCTAAGCTGGCCTGCTGGAAGAGCCAGGTCTTCAGTGCTCGCCGGAAGGTTTGTATGCATGGGGAAATTTCAAGGGGGAGGCAGTACATTCCAGTAAAAGCCCCAAATAAGAGACTGTGCAATCTCCAGCTGAATGGGGGGGGGGGGAGAGAGTGGGGAGTTTCAGACTACCTTACAATCTTCTACTATATATTTATTAGGTTATAAGGTTATAGCTTTACTCTGGCAAGATTCTGTCTATTAGGTATAAGGAAATGAAGAACTGTACTCAGTTGATATCACTTTGTCATCTTTGGGCTCAAATGCTATCCCTCCCTCCTGGGAATCCAGGCAACATTCCAACACAGGCCTGACAACTTGGTTGTGAGAACAGCTGGAGAATATGATCCATTACTTAAATATGTTAATTCTTTGTGAAACTTGTCTTTTCAGTTCAGATTAAAATTTTCTGTTTTCCAATTTGTGGTCTCCAGACTTGTTTAAAGGTATTCCTGGAACTCACCTCCATATTTTCTAACTCTTCCCCCCCCACCACCCCCCACACACACACTTCTATTGTACCTAAAAACAAATATGTTTCAATAGAAATGAAAAGACCTGTGAATCTGAACTGTTCTTCTCCGAAGAGGGGCAGAATAATGTTTCTTATGGAACATTTGTTTCTCTCTTCTTGTAATGTAGATTATAAAATTCTCTTTTTTGTAAATTTCTAATGCTACAGTTCTTGCCTCTTTCTTCTCACCAATGTCCCTTGTAATGATCCTTTTAATTGTGTCACTAGGATCTATTTCAGAACTCAAATCTAAGACAGCAATCCAAAATCGTCTTACAGGAGCAAATAGCACTGAAATCAATGGCATTCTTGTCAGGGACATAAGGTCTATAAGACCATCCAACCCCATATAATCCTGGAATAATAATATGAATTAAGCAACTAACACCATTAATCAACTAACTGAGTTCTGACATCTGTAGGAATTTCTGTAATAATGTTGGACATTCTGAGCAAGTATGATATGGATTTCCATGTGAAATCTACATCTTAAAAGCCTCTCCAGAAAGGATTATTTAAGATTATTTATATACACCTCATACAGACAGAATCACTTTTATACAGCCAGTGACATTATTATTAATTTAATTGACACTGTAAAACCTGCTTGCATATAATAAGTATATATATTTCTTTTTTCTCTATAGAGGAAGTATGTACAAATTTTATAGACAAGTTGCTTAAATCCATTGTGTTTTTACTAAAACTGTTCTGACTAACCAAAATTAAAGGGAAAACACTAACAATGCTTATCAACATTCCGCAAAGCCGTTAAGACCTGGCTTTGCAAGAAAATATGGAACTGAGACCATGGAATTGAGATCTGTTCTTCCCTCTGTATGGTTGGATGATGTTTGTGTAACTTTTGATTTTATATTGTATAGATATGTTTTAAATTGATTGTACGCCGCCTCAAGTTCCCCTGACTGGGGAAGAGAGGCGGGATATAAATCTAATAAATAAATAAATAAATAAATTATCTATGATTTTCCCATTATGAGGAAATCACTTCATGTTTTTGGAAAAGCACTGTGATACACAATTATTTTTGTTTTTAAAGGCTGCATATAGTATGCAGTTACCAAATGTCAAATCACAGAGCCCAAGGGAACCTTCCCACAATGGTATAGATTCCCTATTCGTGCTGTGACTTAATTAATGCAATGGGCAAAATTCCACGATCTACTGAAAGGATGCGTAAAAAACTGCGCCGCTGACATGATGGATGAATTTTGAACAAACATGAAGCTCTATGATATTGCTAAATTACAACTGCCAGCATCCATCACCCTAGGCAATACTGGCTTAAGGCTACAGGGATAAAGAGTCCATGAATATAACTTCAGTAGTTTCACTTCTAATCAAAATAATTTTTTTCTTCTCACAGTACTATATGGAACCCCCCCTCCCTCCCCCACAACGTCTGTTGGGTTGAGGATCTTTTTTTGTTCTTCTTCGGAGCGGCGTTTTCTCCCCGGAGCTTATTTCCTGTAACACCGGAGTTTTGATTTCTGGGAAACGGAGGCGTGTATGAATGAAGGTTAGCGATCTGAGCTCTTTTTGCCCGTGGTGGATTCCTCTGCTAGACACTGGGCAGCTTAGATTTTATTTCCTCTTTGGGCATTACTGGGGATTGAGTCTCAGTTGCCTTTTCTTACTTGTAATTTTTCTCTTCCTGTTTGCAGGATCGCTCAGTAGTTCATTTAATGCATTTAACATTTCTGGTGGGAGGTTGAAAAGAACTTGATCGACTACACCCGAAGGGGAGCAAAGTTTATTATGTTTCGTTTTGAGTTTGCTTCCTGTAGTGAAATCTGTGTGTGTGACTCCTAGTCTAATGGGAGACCAGTTTGGCAAAGTCATACTCCGCATAAGCTCGGGGAAATAGTTGAAGATTAATCGCTGTACAGCGTGGTCCCCAAATTAATTTTCTGTTTATGAAGGAAGAGAAAGAATTAGGTATTTTTTTCTGTTGGGCTTTGTGCGTGGGTGTGTTTATTTCCCTATATTATTCTTGTGCTTTTTATTCTTCAAGCTTCTTGGTTATAGTTCCAAAAATGTGATTATGGAGCTTAATGATCGAGATATGATAGATGCAAGAAGCTCTGAAGTAGTTTGCATGAGAACATAAAGTCTTTTTTGCTTTGGAAGGTACAGTCCCAAATTAACGTCGAACTCTTACGTTTTACTTCTGAGTAATCAGAAGTATGTTACTAGGAAAATTTGTCTGCAGATCATCCGCTGACTTTTACAAAATAGATTGCATGGAACAATCTGTGAAAACCCGATGTTCTGAATCGGATGAACCTAATGACTGAATGTTGTATATAGTAGTTTGGAACCCATCTGATGACGTGTTATCGCGTTGTAATAGGATGTTTTATCAAGTAATAAGGCTGGACTAATAATGCTGGACATTTCTTTAAAATTTGGCTGCTATTTCTCTTATCTATATAATATACTTAGTACTTAGCAAAGTACTTAGCAAGCTTCAATGACACAGTGGAACTTACTTAAAAATAAATGCAGATGGGATAACTTAATTTGAAGTTTGTCTTGTCATTTGGTCAGGAATTCTTTATACTACTTTTCTCTTTCTATTAGTTTAAAGATAATTAGAGTTGATGGTACACAAATTGATTTATTCAAGCATATCCTGAGGCTGTTAAGGCAAATCTTTTCCCTTGGAATTTAATGTGGGAGGATTTGACAGTTAAATGTTTGCATGTAATGTGCATAGAATTGTAATCACTGTTGGCAAGAAATTCTAAGGTTGAATTTTATTATTCATCTTACTGTCAGTCTAATCCATATACAGCACTGATTATTTCCGAATTGAACGGTGCTTTTGAGTCTCATCTTAAAACTATGTTTATAAATATCAGACGCAGGGAGATATTATATCTAGGCAAATACTTTGTTCAAAATATAGTTGGATATACACAAAAATAAGATTTATATCTCTTTACTACTAAAATAAGATGGTTCATCGTTTACTGAGAATTTCTGAAAGGTTGTGTTGCTGAAATTTACAAAACAGAAAAGGATAGATAATAGCTAACATTTTCTATTAACATTTTTGATGTTTACTTATTAAAATATAAATTGGATTTTACCTTGGATGCTTTTGAAAGCAGAGATTTATAAACAGCAATTTTAATAGAAAGGAAAAAGTTGACAATTCTAAAATCATTGGCATATTATATATATTGATTTTATTGAGAATGCTAATAAGTAGATTTTAGAGGGAGATTAATGAGTTGGCTGCTGTTTTTATTTAATAAGTAATATTAGTTTCATCATATGAAGAATAACTAAGTTGATTTTAGATTCTTAACAAAAGCAATCCTAGTTGAACTCTGGAACTGCTTTCTAAAAATACATATTTAGGATAGCATTCTCATAATGAATATTATGTGCCTAATGTTTGCAAAACTAGGCCATGTGTGTAAACTATTTATTTTGGGTAACAAAGGGCATCATCCAGAAGTTCTCAAACTATTGAATTGGTCCCAAGTGAATTAGAAGGAGATTGCAAAATTTGGGGGGCTTATACACTCATAAAGCAGATTCCTGTCAGAACTTGTTCCTGTTCTATCTGCTTTTCCAAATAAAATTTGGAATGTATATTTAAGAGGGACTCAGCTTTGGGTACACAAACAGCATATGCTTTCAAAGCTGTATTGCTGTTAGAACTCACTCCTGCTTTGTCTGCGGAAGTTGATAACAAAGTCAAAATTGTGCACAATTGCTACTTTAGAGAGCAAATATCAATATAAGATAAATTTGGAATGAGAAACTGGAATGGCTTTAAAAGACATATTTCACAAATTATGCAAAATTAATCAAGGCCTTCTTTTAGCAATAATGATTTTAAATTTTTATTCATTACTTTCACTGAAGAAGTTTTAAAAAGCATCTTTTAAAGTAGAAATGTCTCGTTTTGTTTTAATGGATATATTGATTAAACATTAAATATAAAATTAAGTACCATATTTATTTCTTGCTCATCCCTAGCACCAATAAAATCATTCAGATTCATTTATCATTTTAAAGAAGGATGGCATAGCAAAGTTTAAGAAGCTCTGCTACAGTATATATTAGTTTTTATCAAGTTAGTGCTCTCCAGAGGTTAAGGGTTATAACTTCCATTATCCATTAAGATTGTAGTCCAATATAACTAAAGTGCACCATCTTGAAAAAAGCTGGTCTATTACAAGCATTGATTATTGATTATATGACATCGTCATTGTCAGCTCTTAATGACCATATAAATATTCTCCATCATAAGCAATATGGTAAGCAATTAATTTAATGTAAATTGGAAAACACTTGATTAGCCAACCAAAACATTGAGCTCTTCAAAATAATGTTTGAACAACAAAAATCATATCAATTTAGAGAAACAAACTTACATTATAAGTTTTGAAGGAAAGCAAAAATTGTAAAGCACACAGATTTCATTCTGGTTATGATTACTATTTTGGTACCCCTGTCCATTACTTCAAAAGGAAGGTTGAATTTATAAAAAAAATACTTCTGCACATTTCAGTTCTTATTTGTCTAAGAGCTTAAATATTCTATTCTATTATATTATCAAAGATAGAATTTTGCTGACTTCTAATGTACTTTTTATTCAAAACAGTAATATAGTGCTTTAGAAAAAAGTATTTACTGGTTTGAGAGTTTAAGCCAATGATGGCTAACCTTTTCAGCCCTGAGTGGCCAAAGCATGCACGCACGTGTGCACCCCCAAAATGCAATGTGCACTTATCCCTCATGCATGCCCCCATCGCGGCAGAGACCAGCTGGCTGGTGGGAGGCATGCGTGGCAGTGCTGAGCTGGGATGATGGCTTGTGTCCCCAAGGAGAGGGTTCTGGGTGTCACCTGTGGCACGCATGACTTAAGATCGCCATCATGAGTTTATGGTATTTCAGAGCATAAAGATGGGACGGAATTATGCTCTTCATTAGTAACTGTAATTGTTCAGTTATAATTTGAGGTAAATGATAATTAAGATGAAGGTGGCTTTGAGCATACACACTTAACCTTCCTGTTCTCTAAAATATCTCTGTGATATTTAATTTTTTCTTCTTCCTGATTATTTTTATTCTACCTATAGCCCTTGTAGATGCACATGAAACTGAGAAGGCACGGTGGTATGAAATAAGGGTGGCCACTTGCAGACCACTAGATATTGTTATATCTCCAGATTCTGTTGTCCATCACTGCTGCCCATAAGTCTAGGAGCTGCTGGAATTAGAATCCAGCAATAATTGAAAGCAACTAGTTTCTCATTTGGGAGAACATAGTCTCTTATATGAAGAAACAAGTTAGACCAGGTGTTGTGGCCTGTCAGTTTCCGGCCCCTCCAGTAGCCAAATCAGATGATGTGGCGCGGGAGTCAGGGCCAGCATCAAGGCAATCTGAGAGCTCTGACGGGAAAGAGGGAATGGGGGTGTCAGAGATAGAGATGGAGCCAGGGCTGTCCATCAGCCCCCAGATCAGTCAATAGCCCCCAGGTCTGGAGGTGGCTGATGAGGAAGAGGAGGAACAGTTGGGTCCAGTGCCTGACATGCAGATGTGCAGAATGCAGAGGAGAAAAGATCAGTGGAAATCTATGGGCCGATCCTTGGGATGGAAGAGCCACCGCTGCTAGCAAAGCCCCATCAGAGCTATGAGAATAAAAGGCAGAGGTTGGAGATGAATAGGTGTGGAAACAACTATTCATCTCCCTTCCAGACAGACTTGTTAGCCTGCTGTGACAGAAAGAGACTTTTTGCCAGGGTGCCGGCGCTCCTAATAAAGGGAACTGTCAGGGTTCCGAGCTCTTGAGTTGCCAGAAACATTTGTTTAACTACAGAGGGTTTGTTGTGTTTGGGAGCTGGGTCAGAACACCAGGGTTACTCTATATACTGTAATTTCAAATGTCATATCCAACATATTCCTTTCTTCAGCTGATTATAACATTCCCATTCCTTCCTTGTTAATATGAGACTGGGCAACCAGAGCTGTATGTTTCCCCTTAACATTTATTTGTGGCTACTGGGGTATACCTTCTAACCATATTTGCTGAAAAACTGGTAACATGTTTCCATATCATGAGATGGGCAATAGAAGGAAACTACTGTGAGCCGTAAAAGTGATTTAACATTTTTCAAATAAAAAGCCACAATATTATTAAACAACTGTATGGCTACCAAAAAGACAGTTTGCTCTTCCATTATTAGAAATTAGCAGATGATCTGGCTTCGTCCAGGTATTTATTTATCGGAATTCTGTAGTCTGGCTGAGGTCTAGATGTAGTCGCTCTATGGGCTTCACAGTGCTCTCTTGCACAGCATTGCAAGTGAGAGGGAGCCCCCTTGTGGAGTACTGTGAAGCCGGAAGCCAGAAGCACTATTTTTAGGGGAGACAGACCCCTCCCCCGACACATGTTATGGGTGTTTTACCCCACAGTGTTTCTTCCCAGATTATTTACTTCCCAGTAAATAATCTGTGTACCAAGTTTGGTTGAAATTGGTCAAGCCGTTTGAGAACTATGCTGGAACATACATACATACACACACACATTTGATTTTATAGAGAGAGATAAAATGGCAAATCAATAAAAGTAATTGATAATTGATACTTGGTAGCAACAAATCATAAGGAAAATAATTGAAAGATTATCGTTTTTAAAGTAACCATATTGTTGAATGGTCTTTCAAGACAATCTAGTCCAACTTCCCGCCTATAGAGGAAATCCATAGTCACAATTTTCTTGATAAATAGCCATCTTCGAATATTCTAATGATGAAAGGTTTTTTTTCCAGTATAGCATTCAAAAATGCCTCAGGCAAGCTCCTCTCTGATTCACTAACTCATTTAACAGCTGCCTTGTTAAGCAAACAAAATTCTGGTTTCAATTGTTGCAACTTGAAAGATTACCTGTACTGTAGCTTATCTCAATAAAATGTAATTCTGATCTTCCTGTGCAATTGGTTTCCTGATATGGGAAGCAGGAGAGAGCAGGAGTTTGCAGAGATGCCTTGGCAAGATCTCTCTTCCCCCCCTCCTGCCCTCCTGAACAATTGATATATTGGTTTTGTGCCTGTTTCCACTATTCACTTTAGAATGAGCTAAATACTTACTTTTTATCCTTACTATTCCTAATCTTAATATCCCTCAAAGCTAATGTGATTGTAAAAATGTTTTATTTTAAACTGAAAAGAAATAAGATTCAATATTATGCTTGCTTTGCTCTCTTTGTGGGGGTCTCAACTTAGATAATGCCGGGCAGCGACTAGCATAATAGAATAATGGGAAAAGGCAATTCTGCAGTAGAATCTGGTCTAAAGTATTTCATTGTGATTCATGGTATCAGTTGGTGTAATGCCCAATTTATCATCTGCCTTTTCAATTCCCATAGTGATTACCATAGTGATGTTGCTGAAGAGCCTGTGAACCACTGTGACTCTGTAAGCATTTTGAAGAGCCTTCTCTGTTACAGACCGGAGTAGTCTTGCCTTGTACAGTTGAGTGAATTCTGCATAGAAAGTGAGTTTCATTCCAAACATAGAATGAGTATTCTTGAGTTTAATTCTTCGTACAGCCCCTTTCTACTTCTCCAACCCCAAAGAATTTGGGAAATTTTATTATACCTTGGTAACTGACAAACTTCTGACACTTCACAAGAAATTGATGCAAATTATTGGCAATTAAATCTCTATGGATTCAGAGATCAGTTTATTCAGTTTGGGATTGAATCTGAAACGAGTTGGAAATTTAAATCTTCATGCTTCTCAGTAGCTATTAAGGGGAAGTCTACGGACTGCATTTTTTCCTCTCTCTGTCTCTAGTTTTCAATAAAATTGGGTTATACTATCAGGTTCTTATTACACTGATTTTCTTATAGGCAACATGGTGATTTGATTAATTAGGAACATAGTGATTTAATTAATTATGCTTAGGAAGGAACTATCTTATAAGGAAGAAGCCAAGAGCAAGAACCTCCAGATGGAGACTGTGAGTCAACCCCCACCTTTCCCCTTGAAAAGATAAAGATGAGCAGAAAAAGCCTGCAGGGCACACTATCTTAACTAGTGACCTTCGATCCACAACTGGCAGGGCAAAAAGGAAAAACAATTCATTATGCATATGTGCCAGGAAGCTTATCACCAGTAGGAGGGCAGGCTGACATTAAGAGTTTTATTTTGGCCTCTAGTCTAAGGAGAAGGGGAAGGGGAAGGAAGGAAAGAACTTTAGGTGACTATCTTTTATTACTTTAGATGATTATTCCTCACTTTTAATACCTATATGCATATATCCCATAGTTATCAATTACTTTTCTTACTAATGTGTATGACAACTGTATTCTTTCTAATAGTTATCTTTTACTTTTATTATTCTTGCTGGGGCCAGCATGTCTTAAAGAATTTTGCATCTTGGGAGGGAGAAACCACATGTTTTCCAGATGACAGCAGAAAAGGAGATCACTATGAGACAGCGTTCTTATCTAGTTCTCAAACCTGTTGTTTACAAAACATGTTTTCACATCCATAGGTTAGTTGAATTTGTGTATGCCAGAGAAGAAGGGTGCTAACGTCATTAGGTCCTCTTTGATCACAGGGTCTAAAGGGTATAAAAGTCTGATCATGATGTATATTCTTTGCACTCTCTCCCCCTCTGGAACCCAGCCCAAATTGGGGTGGGTGGGAACCGCCCGCTGTTGATCTGACCAGTTCAACACAGCATAATTTTTATTTCCCTGCAACCTTGTCTCAGGTGTGTTATTTTGGTCCATTCTACACCTGAGGAGAATAAGGTCGGTGTAATCTTATATTTTGACAAACTGCTGCAGGACTTTTGATTCTACTATAGTCTCTCTTTAATCTTTTTACAATTTTTATATGGATTGTGTTTACCCATATGTACATAAATTACAATTTTTAACTTATTATACATTGTGTGGAGATGAATACCCTATGACAGTAACATCTGGCCTGCAGTTCCAGTTGACTTGTTACTGAAAAACATTCTCATGTTATTTAAATATTGGGAAAAACTTCATCCAGAGAAAGACATGGGCACATTCGTAATTTTGATTTCTGAACTCTTAATGCAGATAATTTTGAACTCATCCTAAATCAAGAAGGCTTCTGGGTAGATTTAGCCTGCTATGTTTCATGTAGTCCTATTGACTGGATTCTATCTACCTGAATAACATGTTCCTGCATTTGTCTGTTCAACCTAGACTCCTTTATAAGTATGATGTCTAGAAGTAATATTGCAAGTTAGAGTTTGTCATGGTAGAAATGATGGTTATGACAGGAGTCAAAAGTAGCCTAGCTCCAAGTGCTATAGGTGTAAGAGGGATCTTCATGTTGACAAAGGGTAAGTAATGCTTAAGGGTCTTCAGCCTAGTAAAGTGTTTAGTTGGATTTGGGATTTCGGAGATGTATGTTGCTTAACATGGTGCTTGTCTGTGGAATGACATACTCCTAAAGATCCTCATGTGACACTGCTAAAGCTTTGGTTGCACCTGAGGTATTTGGGCCAGAATATTAGGTAAACCCTCTTGATTGGTTTGCTGTAAAGGTGAAGATAATGGTTACTCTGTCAGTCATGCGTGACTCTAGAGCACAGTGCTCATCTCCATTTCTTGGCCAGGGGAGACATTATTTTCTGAAGACAATTTCTGTGGTCACATGGCCAACATGGGTATATGCCAAAGATGCACAGAATGTAGTTTCTCATTAATTCTAAGATGGAATGATATATTTGTTAACATCAGAATCACAGTAGTGATATGGAGAGCCATATAAATAGTTTAAATAAATAAAAACCAATGAAAATAATGCATCTGGGTACCTTCTGCTGAATTCAGACAGGGGTCTGACCTGTCCATGTCAGAGCCAGTGCAGCCTCTCTGACCCAGGTTTGTGGTGCAACATATTTGACAGCAGAGAAGATATATCTGAGCAGCAGTTCTAAAGGCCAAAGCAGTCCACATGAAATTCAAGACCTCTTGGATGGTAACGGGGACAGGAACAAAAGACTGAAAGTAGTCACAACAGTTTCATCTATCATAAAAGTGGGAGGTAGCTTTGGTCCACCCATGGTGACAAAACTGCATGCGTTGGGACTAGGTGGGCTTTGAGCCATCTAAGAGCAATTTACACCTGAATTTTAAACATTAAACAAAAACAAGTGTTTACTTATAAAATTATCATTGTGTACAGCTGTCAACAATTTGGCAGTTCGACTCCCTAGTGCCGCGTAACGGAATGAGCTCCCGTTACTTGTCCCAGCTTCTGCAACCAAGCAGTTCGAAAGCATGTAAAAATGCAAGTAGAAAAATAGGGACCACCTTTGGTGGGAAGGTAACAGCGTTCCAGTTGCCTTTGGTGTTTAGTCATGCCGGCCACATGACCACGGAGTTGTCTTCGGACAGTGCTGGCTCTTTGGCTTTGAAACGGAGATGAACACACCCCCTAGAGTCGGGAACCGACTAGCACATAGGTGCGAGAGGAACCTTTACCTTTACAGCTGTCTGTAAAAAGAATTCACATAGAGGTCAAGTATGGAGTTATTAAAGCTGATCACACCCTTCCATGCACTCAGTAGTCTGAGGGTTCCTATATAGATTTTTCTTCTTGGTGTGGATTAAAGAGTTTTCTCTTAGTCCTTTCCATTGATGGCTGAATTTGTTTCAGCTGATAACAACAAGGCCAGCAACAGTTTAAAAACTGGGTTGTTATCAGTGTTACGAAGAACTCAGAGACCTGCTTATTTAGAAGCATGTTTATTCTCAGCCATTTGCCTATGTAGAGGAAAGTCCTTGTTTCTCACCCTAATCAGTTCTCCCTATTAGATTGTACCAGTTTCTGTTACTTCTTTATTCACTGTATCTTGGACTGTTTTGAGACCTTGTTGTTAAGTTGAAGGAATTGTTGATTTTCTTCAGCAGAACAAGTTGCTTGATTTGAAATACACAAGATTGCCACTGCCTATGTATTCCTTTTCAGATATGAATATTTTATTATGGAAGAATTTCCAAAGGCTTCCTAAGAGCAGGTTGTTCCAGCCAAGAATGCTGTGTCTGTATAACAATACTCATGGTTTTGAAGAAGATGAAATAAAGAAAAAACTTCAGCAGTTTGTGGGTGGATCTGTTGACCTGTCCAAAGAAGACGATGGGATTGGATTACTTACCCTGAACAACCCAAGGTTTATGAATGCATTTACAGGTAATGATAAAGTCTAATAGCAAGCAAACTTAAATGTGAAAAGTCATACCTATTAGTTATGGGGAAAAAAATTAATCACCTAGTTGTGCAATAGCATTCTGACTTGAACAAGGATCGAGGAAATTTCTCTCCCCCCTCTCTCCCTCTCCCTCCCTACCTCCCTCTTTCTGTCTTTCACACATACACACAGACACACACTTTCTTGAGTTTGCAAGAGCATCTGTTTTTCATACTCGGATCTCAGCAGCGTCACTTGCTGCTGGCAGTTTGTTGTTTGATGTGTGAATGTAGCTGACAGTTATACTGCTTTGGTGGAGAAGCTTTCCTATCTCCTCTGCCCCATTGATTTAAACTTTGCCTTGCAACTTTCCTTCCAAAGCAGTAATAATTGCATTTATAAAGGGATAAATTATACATTTATATTCAATTGCAGTTATAAAGTTGTACCCTAAAGATGTTATTTGCCTGTTTTTTCTCCTCTTAACGGCAGGAACAATGATGATAGAACTACAGGAGAGAATTACTGAACTAGAAGATTGGAAAAATGGGAAAGGACTTATTATCTGTGGTGCGGGAAATACTTTTTGCTCAGGATCTGATCTCAATGCAGTGAGAGCACTTTCCAGCTCTCAGGCAAGTGATAGCAGAAATTAACTTACAATGCAGACCTTAAAATTTGGACACATTTTTACTTTTAAAGAAAGTTGGCCCTGAACGTTTTGCAAAACATAATAATAGCAGAACAGAACTTAAAAATTATCCTGATTTTGTGTTTGGTGCTAAGTTTGCAGTTGGCATACCAGAAACAAATGGCAGTTTGCAAGTTTGTTTGTTTTCTTGCAGATGTTTCATTACCCTAACTAGGTAACATCATCAGACTACCGGTGGCATGATATTGTTACCTAGTTAGGGTTCTGCAAGAAAACAAAACAAGCTCAGACAACATCAAGGACACCTTGTTTCTGATATTGCTTGGAGTAGCTTTTCAAACAAGGATGCTATCAATCCTCCCCAAAAGCATTCAGATTTATGTCTTGGATTGGCATACATTAATTTTCTCCCATTGCTTGTAGTAATAGGATAAAAGAAAGATGGAGACTTCAGTCAGGATCTGACAACAAATATAAACTCTGGGATAGGCCAGTAGGGCTGTTAATATTTTGGAACTCCGTGGGGCAAGATGGTTATCCTATTAGTTAGAGTGTAATCCTGTGACTTTTACTTTGGTTCCATTGAACTGAATGGAACCTGATTACCAGGGATGGGTTCCTACTGGTTCGCTGGTTACCCGCTTTGTGGGCTCGCTTCCAGATCGGCTGTCAAAAGGGCGCTGCATGGGATTGACTTCGAAATCTTCGTGGTGTTCTGCAAGCACTCTGTTCTGCAAGCATTCTGCAAGCAAGAACACCACAAAGATTTCAAAGTCAATCCCGCGCAGCGCACTTTTGACAGCCGATTGGGAAGCGCAATCGGGTAACAGCGAACCGGTAGGAATCCATCCCTGCTGATTACTGAGTTTTGTAAAGGTTTGTTAATTCTAAAATTATAGCCGTAAGCATGCTTGAAAATAAGTTCTACCTTGGGGATTTTTTTTTCTTTTTGCAAATACCATAAATCTGGGAGAAATTGTCCTTGAACTCAGTGGGTATTTTATCAATTTTCTTTTCAAGTACCTCTTTTCTTTCTGCAACTATATTCAGCCACCGTCTTTTGTTTACATAATTGAAGGAGCAATGAGGGACTTGGATGTAGACAGCTGAAAGATACTCTTGCTGTTGAATGCTCCACCCACTGCTGTAATGTGACAATAACGGATTGCAAGCTATGTGGAAAAGTGCTGTTTTTCCTGAAGCCGGTAATGTTGGGTTGAGCAAGAAAGAAATCTGTTCTGTTTATTTGTTCAGGGAGGCTTTGAGCCTTGGCCTCAGTCTGCTCCGATCCCTGCTGCTGTAGGCTCAGTTTGCAAAATATGAGAGTTAATATAAAATACGCTCTCTTAACTCATTAAATTGTGCACTTACCATCATCCAGGTTTCACTGAAACATATATACACGCATATACGTTCTCCAATTAATGTAACTGCAGGTGGTCCTCGACTTACGACCATAATTGGGTCTGGAATTTCTATATCTAAGCAATGCAGTTGTAAAATGAGACATAAGTGACCACTTCACCTAGCAATGGCACTTCTAACAGTCCTGGTTTCTTCGTAGGTCCAGACATACAGATGGTTAAGTGGGAAGCAGAGGAAATGCCAGGTTAGGAGTACAGAGCGTGGGAGGTATGCAGGAGTATGGTGAAGGGATTGGGAGGTCTGAAACACGCTTGGCATGAGTTGCAGTACTGCAGTGCAATGTAAGCAAAGGGAGGTCAGGGAGAGAATACACTGCAGTTTTGTGGCTCTGGGGCTCCAAGAATTCCCTAAGCTCTAGCCAGCACAAAGCCATAACAGCCCTTGGAAGCTTCAGCCAGCCCAATCTAGCTGCTAGTGCAGCATGAAGGTCTATGACTGTCAAATGTCAGGGAAGTGAGGGTCTATGACTGTCAAATGTCAGGGAAGTCCCAATGGCATGGTGCAAAGAATCCCTTCTTCCTGTGCCCCCAGGAAGCTTCAACTGCCACAGAAAGCTACATCCCAGGCACCTTGATCCAGCTGCACACACTGCCTTGCACTCTGAGACCCATGCCACCCTGCTCTCTGCCATACCAGCTAACCTTCAACATCTTTTTCATCCTGACATTGTGGCTAAGGCCTGCCTAGCCTGGCCCTTTGCAAAGCAGCTGCTGGCCCCAAGGTCATATAGCCATTCTTCAAATTGCTCATGGTCTTGTCCAAACCATGTGCGGCTTCTTTGGAAGGCTTCAGAACCTTGCAAGAAGGATTCATTCATTCATTCATTCATTCATTCAATCAATCAGTCAATAAATCCATTTATTAATAAATTCCTTTAAGGTTCCTTTAGTGAAAGGAAATTTGGAACTTTGTTACCACATATACTTTAACCAAAGCCTTGTCAGAGGTTGCACATGATTTGGACAAAGCTGCAAGTAGTCTCTAGAAGGCCTGTTGTGGCCTGCATCTGCTTCAGAAAGGACCAGACCGGACATATACTTTGTAGCTGGAGCAAGAAGATGGGAAAGGTCACCTAGGATTACAACACCTAGGGGAGATAGGCAGTGGCAGGAGTTGAAGTGATTCTGCATTCCTAAGTGAGTGCCAGGCACTGTAATTTTGATTATTTATTTATTTTTTTATTTTATTTTATTTTATTTTATTTTATTAGATTTATACCCTGCCTCATTTCCCCAGTCAGGGGAACTCGAGGCAGATAACAGCAGCTAAAAAATACAATATAATACAGTATAAAAAATCTAAAACAACAATCCACACATCCACAATCATTCAAAAAACCTTCAAAAAGAAGGGGGGGCACATCAATTCCAGGCCCTCTGACAAAGCCAGGTTTTCGTGGCCTTGCGGAAGACCAACAAGGTGGTGATGGTCCTAATCTCTACAGGAGCTGATTCCAGAGGGTCGGTGATCCCACAGAGATGTGACCCTGGGTGCTTCAGTAGTCGTAACTTTGGGGACCAATCATAAGCCCATTTTTCAAACGGTTGCAGAATAAATGGTCATTAGTTGAGAAGCTACCTGTAGAAACATTAATTCCCTTTTGCTAATTATCCCAGCATCCATGTGAAATTTCCAAAGGGTGAAGGAGTGAGGACAAGAAAAACATAGTTACAGTCATGTGATTTTCCACTTATCAACTGCTTTGCTTTACGACAGAGCTCCCAACTGTGGTTGCTAAACAAGAACTACTTGTAGACTGCATGGCCATTAAGGTCAGAATAATTTGCCCATTTCAGTGGCAAGGACAGGATATAACATATTCAGTTTGGATTTAACATCAGACCATAGTTTACATGGAAATATAGGAGAACAAAAGCATATTGCATAGAACTCATTGGCATAGCCTTCACCCATATCATACATTGGCAGCTGACCTACTGGCCTGTTTGACTACTTTGCTAGCCAATAAAGCAGTAATGTTACAGGAAATCATTGACAGGAGTGTTGAGTTAATGAGGGAGCTTACAGGTTCATTACTCTTTCTGCAGCTTGGAATTTGACTATTGCAAAGGAGCTATATTGCAGCCTTTCTCGACTTGGTGCCTTCCTGTTCAATTGAGCTGCAGTTCCCATTCTGATTACCTAGAACCTCAGGGCACCAGGTGAAGGATGACTGCTGGATAGGGTCTGTATAATATGACTTTTCTTAACTTAGGATAAAGATTTCTATCCTAAGCTGCTTAGAGTTCAGACTTCATGGTAGTGGAGATAAACCTATTATCAAATATTATAGTAAAGAGTAGAAACACCTTACATACAGAAAACAGAATGAAAGACTAGGTAGGACTTCGCTCTGATCAAGTCTCTACTTGTGCAGAGTTTTTTTAAAAAAGAGAACAGCACTACAGTATATGTAAAAATGTTCTGAAATTCTTTGAAAACTGAATATTTTATATTTAGACTATATAATGTATAGATTAGTATATGGTAAAGATAAAGGTTCCCCTCGCACATACATGCTAGTCAGTTCCCGATTCTAGGGGGCGGTGCTCATCTGTTTCAAAGCCGAAGAGCCAGCGCTGTCCAAAGACATCTCCATGGTCATGTGACCGGCATGACTATACGCTGAAGGAACATGGAACACTATTACCTTCCCACCAAAGGTGGTCACTATTTTTCTACTTGCATTTTTACATTGGACTACTGTAACGCACTCTACATGGGGCTGCCCCTGAGGAGCACTCGGAGACTTCAACTGATACAAAATGTGGCTGGGCGAGTGATTAATGGGATGCCTCGGTATACCCATGTAACACCTATCCTCCGCAAGCTGCATTGGTTGCCAGTGGTCTTCCGGGTGCAATTCAAAGTCCTAGTAACAACTTTTAAAGCCCTACATGGCTTAGAAGCGGGGTACCTTCGAGACAGCCTATTGCCGCCTTGTGCCTCCCAGTGCCCAATTAGGTCCCACAGAGTTGGCATGCTACGGGTCCCATCAGCCAAACAATGCCGGCTGGCAGGCCCCCGCACTAAAGCCTTCTCTGTGGTAGCGCCGGCCCTTTGGAATCAACTTCCCTCAGAGATTAGGACCATTCCCACTTTGCCAGCCTTTCGGAAAGCCACAAAAACTTGGCTTTTTCAGCGGGCCTGGACTTGACCATCCTTCCCTTGAAATGCTTTGAAATGCTGATTGATTGTAGAGTAAGTGTTGTTTAGGATTTTATATTGTACTTATTGTTTTATATTGTTAGCCGCCTCGAGTTCCCCTGACCCGGAAAATGAGGCGAGGTATATAAATCTAAATAAATAAATAAATAAATAAATAAATAAATAAATAAATAAATAAATAAATAAATAAATAAAT
>JANHGC010007116.1:472663-488980 GCA_027560395.1 Boaedon fuliginosus
TACCTCGGTGCACCCGTATAACACCTATCCTCCGCGAGCTGCATTGGTTGCCGGTGGTCTTCCGGGTGAATTTCAAGTTGCTAGTAACAACTTATAAAGCCCTTCATGGCTTAGGGGCGGGATACCTTCAAGACCGCCTGCTGCTACCGTACGCTTCCCAGCGCCCAGTTAGATCTCATAGGGGGGGCCTGCTCCGAGTACCGTCGGCCAGGCAGTGTCGACTGGCAGCTGCGGGCGAGGGCCTTCTCTGTGGCGGCCCCGTCCCTGTGGAATTTGCTCCCTGCGGAGATTAGAACCATCTCTAGCTTGCCTGGATTTCACAAGGCACTGAAGACCTGGCTTTGCCGGCAAGCATGCCCTTAATTACCTTCCTCCTCCCCTCGTGTATGATTGAGTGAGCGAATGTGTTTTGATTTTTTTATTATATAGGTCAATGTTTTTTATTGTACTGTTTTGCTGCCTCGAGTTCCCCAAATGGGTGAAGAGAGGCAGGATATAAATCGAATAAATAAATAAATAAATTGGACATCGGGGAAACGAAACAAGCACTTCACAAACGCGTAGCACAACACATAGGAAAACAAACCCATCAGGAATAGATTCAGCAGTCCATCTGCATTTAAAAGACAAAGGCCACTCTTTTGAAGACAGCAAAGTCCACATTTTGGACAGAGAGGATCATTGGTTTGAAAGAGGGGTCAAAGAGGCCATCTACGTCAAAATTGAATAGCCTTCTCTTAACAGAGGGAAAGGGATGGGATACAACATCATCCATCTCCAGTCTACAGTGCATCCTTTCAAGAGTTCCAAAAAGGCTCCATGCCCATTTGCACCACTCAGGTGACCCTGCTGAATTAGGTAAACCCCCAGGTGACCTTAACGATGAAAATGGCCAGCTGTCTGCAAGGAGTATCAATCCTTCCATTCCCCACCATCCAGCCAGAGCTGAAGAAGCTGCTTGGATGAGAAAACGTCTTCAAAGAAAAACAAGGAAATCCAGTTGCCTCTTGAAAAAGCACCTTTGGGACAACTATGACCTGGATGATGGAGAATCTCTATAGACAATTTCCAGATCTTCGTTTTTTTTTTTATACCTGGAATACTATGTTTTGCGATATTGATGTCAGTTTCATATAGGGGGAGACAAATGGGAGACATTTCTGTACTTAGACTTGCGAAAATGTGGGCATATTTTATGGCTGCCTGAACTCCCAAATTATATCAGTCAACCAAATTGATGGTGGTAAGTTCATTGTTAGTAAGGTACCTTGAACAACGTAAAATAAGATCAGCTATGCAAGGTTTGTATTCAGGGGCAGTTTCTCAGGTGATGAACAGTGACAGAATAAATGCAGAAAAAGGTCACCGAGGAATAAACAACTCACAAAAGAAACAAACAAAATTAGTATGCCATCCTTGACTCCTTGATGAGTTGCATAGTAGTAGGGTTATATTACGACCTGAAGTTTCATAAGGTGGGAATAAAGAAAATGTAAAGAAACAATTGCCATTTAAATCTCAGGGTAAGAAATGTAAGCCAGTTACGTGATAGGGAGGGCACCAGATCTGAACCAGAGAGAGTATCTAAGGTTGGAACTTGGCCTCAAATGTAAATGTAGGAACTGCAGCTGTAGGCAACAGTTCATTTCCAGTCTTACCCTAATGCTTTCTTGCTGTAGACTTGCTGTGTCAAGTTACTGAAAAACTTCATCAAAGTTTAAGTCTTTCTTTAGGGAACCTGACAATCCTGTAGAACAAGGATGTCAAACTGGCAGCCCAGGGGCCAGGTGCAGGGCATGCCCACCCCAGCTCCGCAAAGGGAAAAACGTTGCAAAATGTCATGTGACAGCAATGTGATGCAGCAAGTTTGACACCCGTGCCCTAAAAGAAAGTTTGAGTTTATTAACCCCCTGAGTCTGCTAAGAAGTGAAGAGGGCTTTCTGTTGGAGAAGAGTTCTGATTATTTGAATTCCTGGTTTGATTTTGCAATATTATTCATAGATTCTTGTATTAGAAGATGTCAAGAGAAAAATTGGACATTTTAATGAAATGCTGTAAGATCTTAAACTAGTCCCTCCTTTTCCAAATTGATCTCCTTCCCTCCCTCATCATATTTCCCCTTGGTGTCTCACAATTACCATACTTTAGCTGCCATAGTTACAGATATAATTTGGTAGCACAGCTTTTGAGTCACGTTGATAATTGTTGATGCGCCAAGGAGAGGCAACTTAAATGGTTCTCTATCTGTCATATCAACTCTTAGGGAAAAATAGAGCTGCGTTGTTAAGAGAATGAATATTTAAAACCTGTAATGGGATAAGAAGCATACATTATTTAAAATTAGCTCTTCAGCTCTTCTCTGTGACCTAAAGATAAGATTAGTTTTAAGTAATCTTTATTAGTAAATGTAAAGTAAGAAAGCTGTACATTTTCAGAATCTGCTTGCATTACCAATAAAGAAGAATATTTGTAGCTCAGGGGTCCTTGGTGTTCTCTTCACCAAGCATTGATGATGTTACTTAGTTTGGGTAGTGAAATGTCTGCAAGGAAAAAAACCAAATTCAGAGAGCATCAAGGACTCCCCTGTTTGCATTAAATAGTCTTTATGAAAATACAGCATCTACCAAAATGTCAGAAAGGTTTTAATCTATTATACAATAATAGTAGCATTGATACAAATGATGATTCTGACATTACTAGGAAGGATCTTGTTTGCCATTGCAACAAATCCAAGAAGGAAGATTCTACAATTGCTTTTTATAGGCCTTTCAAAGACTATATATTTCTGTGGAAAGTTGTCTTTGTGACCCAAGCTGTATCTTAATTATGTTGCTGCCATGTCCATTATCAGTCTGACTTTTTTTGCAAATATTAGATTTCATCACTTTGTGGTAGGAATTGTAACTAAGTGCAAAATTAAAATTGTTTTTGTTTCTACAGCCATTCTCCACTCTTACATAGTTTAGTAGTTTACCAACGGTTTACCAATCAGATTTTTGCATTGTTTTGTTTTGTTTTCAGTATTAAAATCACAATTAAACACCACTACAGAGACATTTTTATTAAACAAATAATACTATATCAGTGTGAGCTTAATATTCATGCAACTCTTTTCTCATAATAAATTTGGCAACAGACTATATGATTTCGTCTCATCTACATTAACATTTGTTTTAAGTATCTTTTTTGCAATTCAGATGTCAGTACTCTTGTCTTTTACATCTTTATTCAGCTTATTCACAGTTAGATGTTTCCAGGCAAAATATTAATGAGCAAGTAGTAATAAACAAAAAAGAAAAACGTTGATGGTATATGTCTAAATTTAGACTTCAGTTTACTGGTAAGTAATTTGCTGATGAAACACTGGTTGGTATTGTAGAATTAGTAGTGGTACGGATTTTTTGTTGTTGGTTGATTTGTTCCTAAGTATATGAGATATCAAAAACTCGCAACTAGAACAATTCTGGTTTGTAGATTCAGCACCTTGTTGAGGAAGCTTGTTCTTTTAAATTAAACTTCACATATTTCTAAGTGATGAGAAAAAAAATCTTCAAAATTTATGTAGATATAATTACAGTTAGAAGAACATGAACAGAATTTGTAAAAATATCTGCACTGAAAAGCAGCGTGAAGATCAGAAGATTTTGCACATAATGGCAACCTATGGTTCTTAGCTATTCTGTCTATACTGTGGAGTCACAGCACGGACAAAATGCTTCAACCTCAAAGCTCTATTTCACATATTCCAAGCTTGAAATAAAACATTCATGTTCAGAGACTTTTCTTGTATAGTTGGGACAAAAAGCAGTTTTGTTTCATCTCTGAACAAATCCCAGCTATTTCAAGCATCATCATTCCAGCTGTTCCAAGTGCTATGATTTGTAGGTTGTTGGCATTAACCCCCCACCCACCCCAAAAAACCCTTATCCAACCTAGTCAGTACAGCAGTAGCAGCAGGTTATTAGTTAGTTATGGAATTCTGTGGGGAACCTCAGTTACTTAAGTACATGGCTTGGGGCTAAAAGACCTGTTGGGGGTTATGCTTTGCTGCTGGAGAAAGAGGACCAGGACTTCTGAAATTGATTGCCCGCTTGCTACTCTTTAAGTGTGTAAGCTAGAAAGACCATTATTAATACTCTGCTGAAGTGCTTTGAGAGTGGTTTGCTAAACATCACTGAATGAAATCTCTTTGCACTTTCATCTTGTTCCCTATTGTTGAGTTTAAGATGCACTTAAATATGTTTATATATTTATTTTATAGATCACTGAGGATCAGTGGGTTGGGTTGAGAATTCCAGTGTCCTCCTGTCTTATGCTGACTGTTCTGATTGGATTAGATTTTTTTCTAATTTATGCATCCACTTTATCCTCTGTGATCAGTGGTGGGATTCAAATTTTATTTCTACCGGTTCTGTGGGCGTGGCTATGCAATCGGCCAATCAGAGGTGGTATTTGCCGGTTCTACGAACCAATCAAAATTATCGCTACCGGTTCTTCTGAACCTGCCAGAACCACCTCTGTCTGTGATACTACATGCTTTATTGTCCTGTTCTATGCTATTTTCCCCCCTATAGCACCTCCCTTTGTCCCTGACCTCTGGACTTCTAGTTTGTTTCCTTACCTGTGGCTCCACCTTCCATTTCTGTCTGTACTTTTATTTTATACATCACTGCAGATCAGTGAGTTGGCTTGAGAATTCTAGTGCCCACGGAAATCTTAAATTTATGGCTGCGCATGAATCCTCAACATCATTTTGTAAAGATTTTGTTACTAAGTTGCTAATAGGCTAACTTCCATGAACAATTTTTTTAAAATGCAGATATAAAAAGCAGAGTATTTTTTAAAAAAACTTCCTTATTAAGTTGTTAAAACATATTTGCACTCGTTAGAAAAGAATTATAAAACGTGTTTCTAAAAGCGAAGAGTTGGATGAAACCTTTTGGTTACTAAAATAAATCTTGAAATCCTAATTAGAAATGGCAGTTTCAGTCTCTGGAGTCCTATATAACACTTCAGATGTCTGGTGACATAAAGGTTTTGTCCAAAGGGAATTAAAGGCAGGTTAGCAAAGTCAGCAAGAAGCAAAGCATCAAAGACTTTCTTTTCAAGAATTGCTAATAATGACTATTATTAAAAAGTATCCAGGGCCACTTGGTCCATTCATTTCCTTGACATTTCACTGGCTCTTGTTTTTTTAAAAGTAATAGTGTGACATGTAACCATGACAATGATGTTTTGCCAGTTATATTGGTTATAATTAAAAATGAGAAACATCTGTGGCTGTTTCTGAGGTTGTTTTCAAGCTCTCTGTCTCTTTGTAACATTGATTCAGTGGGACTAATTAGGGTGCATTCATGCATATGCAGTATGTTGCACAATAGGACATTGAAACCTTAATTGGTTTTTCCCTCTCTGCACTTACTGTATCAAACTAATATATCCTGAAGAATTCATCGTGGGTATTGATAGAAATGGACTGTTGTCCATTAGGCTGTCATTTCTAGGCCGTAATTGTTTTGTCCTTATATCCTTACTAACCTGTATTTGGTGATAGTGATGAAATATGACCATTTGGGCACTGAAATAATGTTTCTAGGGCATAACGACAAAGTAGAACTCTGTTCTTGTATTTGGCATGTTGTTTGCTGTAAAGCTTGGGACACAGAATGCTGTCTTCGGAAGCCAGTCATGTTTAAGGTTTTAATTTCCAGTTGGCTTTGTATTCCTTTGGTTTTGCAGCTGATCTAAGTTGACAAAATTAATAACATATAACCTTTTGAAGTCTCATATATGGCCTAAAATTGCATAGTCTATAATATCAGTAGCAAGTCTTATTGTCATTGTTAGTTTCTTTGGGAACTAATAACGAAGACAGCCAGTTGACCTGCTGATGTTTGAGGCAGAACTGGTCTGATGAGCCAAGACATTGCCTCTCCTGTGTATGGAACCAATAGGTAAAAATATGTAGAAGGCTGCATTAAGCCTTTTTAATGGCAATTGGTTCATATAAATAATATGGCAAAATTCACATTTGAATCAGCTTATTTTTAATTACACCATCTTGGTTGTAATTTCCTTAACAGTGGAATTCCTTTCCACTGTTGTAAGTACAAATGATGTGGCATCAGAAGAATTTTTAATCAGATTAGGGCACACAAGTTAGGCATTATTTTATGGAGGTTTACATATCATATATCTAGCATAAGGCCCTTTGCCGAATATAACAAGCAAAAAGAAAAAAAATCTGATGCATAACATAATTTCAACAACAGTAGAACGGTGGAGATAAAGAGCATTACTGTCTGTTCCCGTAAATGTTAAGTACCAGCTCCAATACCACAGGGTTGCATGGATGAATAAAAATGGAAATAATTATCAGCATTAATGTATTATCCCTTATGTCTACAATGTCACACATTCTGATCCATGTATTAATTTGGAGACATATAAACTTCCTCTATCAGTCATAACTCTCAACATTCTACAATAATTAATTCTGAAAAAAAAACAGCACAATAGATTTCCTGTCATTCTCCACACTTTTTAGGGGTCTCAACATATTGCTGAATTGCAATATGTTGCAATCCAGCTTCCCTGGGAAGTATGGTGAACAACAGCAATTATAAAATATTCCTTGGGAAATTAAATTCATCGTGGTATTTTGTTTTTCAAATTTGATTGTTCTAGTTTATTAAGAATTTGAAGACTTATCTTGATGCAGATAATTATTTCCATTTCTAATTACCCATACAATACTGTAGAAGCGGAGCTGGCACTTTAAATGTATAGGAACAGATATTAATGCTGTTTTTTAAATATTTCCACAGTTTTAGCTTGGATTGAGGAAATCTTAGGCTTTGTGGACTTTCTTACACTCTGTCCCCTCCCCAGTCTATACAACAAACCAAGTAGTGCCATCAGAAATTGGTAGCTTAGGTGTGGCACAGCTTTGACAGTTTTAGCACAACTATACATGTTTTTAAAAATCCCACTGAAATGGAGGAAATGGATTAAAAATACTGGAATTCCCCGCTCCTCAGTAATAGCATCGCTGTTCTACCCATGTGGCCTTGAGTGGGGGAAATAATTACAAAAAGACTAACATACAAATATTCTATATTATCGTTTAAGTCAGTAGCTTCCAAGTTTGTACATTAAACGCCTCCACTCTAGGGAATTGGCACAGTTGCCCTAAGTGAGATGGAAGAAACAATTATTAGTTACTAGAAAATGCCAAATCCTATGAAAAAGCAACATGGAGATTATTAATAATATTTTAATACATGTTTATAATATTAATAATATTACTTTTATGCCCATTTTCCAATTACAGACATTGCAGCGGGGATTTCTCTTGAGATGCAGACTCTTTGGTAGTGCTATATGATAAAATGTCTATGGAGATTCTGTCTTCCAGGTCGTGGTTATCTCAAAAGGTGTTTTTTCAAAAGGCAACATGACTAGGTTTTTTTCATTGAGGAGGACGGTTTTTGTCTCATCATTCTTGAATGAGAGACAAAATGTCTTCCTCAAGAAAAAAACATAGCCCAGTTGCCTTTTGAAAAGGCACCTTTGAGTCATTTAAGATGCCATGATTTTTTTTTTGCATTCCTGTGATACCTTGCTATTAATTAATAATAATAGCATTAATTAATAAATGCAGACACAGACATCACTTGTAAGAAATCTCTTTGCACTTCTTTTTAGAAATTGTTAATCATAATAAGTTTCAAGCCAAGGCAACTCTCTTCTCCTATATGAGAAGCATAAGTCACATACAGAAAATGAAGGGTGTGCAAGATTTTCTGAGTCAGGTGGATCCAGCCAGGTTATAAAATCTCATTTGCACCATTTTAGGGCAAGGATAAGAAAAAGCCAAGTCCTAATCATCATAGAGAACTCAATTTCAAGACCAAGTTAATTTAACTAGGAGATTACTTGTGTGTAATAGCATGGTAGCCAAATATCAGGTAATTCCCAAAGCCACTTGACCTTCGTACTAAAACTGAAGTAGGAAGAAAAGGGAATGTGGGTATCCAAATCAACTGAATCATTATTATAGTTAGTAATATAGTTTTTGAAACAAGGTACTTCAACTTGAAGTGAAAGCTCTAGACTAGAGCATGGGTAGGTGCTAGTTTTGTTATACAGTTAAAAATATGGTTAGTTTAAAAGGGAACTGTTGACATTTCATTAAACAACTGCAAAAATCTGACCAGATCAAGAGAAATCAGTTTTTACCTGTCAGAACTCGATTGATTTGCTGTGTTCAAAAACAATTTCCTATCTGCTGCACTGTTAGTTTGTGAGGAAAAATAAATAAACAGCATTTCACAAAGAAAGTAGTATTAACATTAATTAATTGAAATTAATTTTCCTAATTTGTGATAACTCCATTCTGATAATTGTTCTGTCCATAGCTTGTTTAGGGTTCTTTCTCATGGTTGAAGTGTAATCCATCAGTCTTTATAGTGGATACAATCTGCCGTCCATAGTAGCAATTCCTATTTGGATGCAGATGTGAACGATGCCAACAAATGAAATTGTTCTTGTCGTACAGGAATAAAGCCCAGATAGACAATAGGGTCTGAGGGACAAACTTGAGATTGGTCTACCTTGACACTCGGGTATAAGAGGAAAGGAAAGATAAATTGTATCAGGCTTTCAAGATTCTATTATTATGGTCTAAATAAAATAAGAGTTCTAGTGTTTCTTGTGGTAGTTTGCTTCCTGACCTGAACTACCTCAGATGGCTGAGACTTATTCAATGTACAAAGAACATTAAGGCATTGTTGGAGTCCCCTATGAAAGTCAATGTTTTGGCTAAGACTGGCAAGGAGACAAATTTAGTAGTGCTCAGACTAGTAAGTTTTGTCTCTGTGCATTTGAAAAGAAAGTGACAGAAGATAAGCTCCTTTTAGAGTTGAGTTTCATGCTGTTATCTGCTTAACCCATGTCTGAACAAAACTGGAGGCAGATTTAGTGTTATTCTAGAAGAGAGCTAAACTCATGTTCAGTAGGTGAGCAATCATTGGCAGATTGAATTATTCCAGAAAAAAGTGTTCTAAAGCAGCCTGCTTGAATGACAATTGACAGACATGGTGAAGCAGCACAGATAGATAGATAGCTATCCTGCAGTGCCTCCCTCCTGCCACTGCCATAGACTAGCTGTTGTTTAAAGGTGCTCCAAGAAGCAGAATGAGGGTTTGACTCAGAGATCTGGCAGAAATGGGAGTGTGGGGGAGCCAACTTTAAAGTACCAGGCTGTTCTGCTGCCCAAAGCACAATAGCCCTTGAAGACAATGCCTGCGAATCAGAGGAAGAATGCATACTGTATTAGCCTAAAGTCAACTAGTAGATATGGGTCATCTTGCTGACAAAATAGTCAGCCAGGTTGTATCTCCTGCAAATCTGTGTCAAGATAAGAGAGATATGATAACCACCCTAGTGAGTACCATGATTCAAGGCTGCCTCGGAAGGGGTTGGGGAACAGAGAAAGACCACGTTATGAAAACAGACCAGAAAAATGTTAGAGCATGTTTGTGCCCATAGCAAGTGAATAAACTCAACCTTGGCACTCATTGAGTGTGAGAGAAGAAAAATGAGTGATATTGTTCTTCTGTTTGTGGAAACTCTGTAAATTCAGATATGTATAGAAATATTTATTCTTTGTCCAACACTAAATAATTGTTGCCCACTCTGCTGATAGCATGATAACCACCATTGTGCCTGTTCTGTCATTCCATCAATCCATCAGCTAGAGGAGTTTATTGGATATTCCCCTGTATATTTGGTAAAGTGGCCTTAGTTTATTAGGTAAAACATTTCTAAAGAACAGCATACTTTTCTCCATTTACAAAGCAGACTCTGTGACAATGTTCAATTACAAGAGGGATGAAAAAGTCATCAGTGCAAATGTCCGATTTGTGTGATCTCCCATCTCTGTTCTTTATTATCTCAGTGTTTTGCCCCCACCCCCACCCCCCATGATTTGTCAGTCACTGGAAGATTTCAGTTAAGAGAATGATATAAAGCATAGAACAGCTGTATTACCAAGGTTTTGACAGAAAGTATTCTGCTATCTTGCAAATAATAATGCTATCTAATGCTTGTCTTTGCAATATGTTTACTGAGGCTTCTATTTCTTTTGTGCCTTTGCTTCAGAGCCTTGGAGTTCTTCAGTCTGGAATTTCTAATACAAATCTGTCGCAAAATCCAGTGAACGTAATTCTGATAAGACTGCGGTATTGAATATTCAGTTCTTAAAACATTTTCTTTGTCCTTCTCTTTATGCGACGTATATACTGTAATGATGCACCTAGTAATGATACTGTATCTTTTACCTTGGGTATTATTTGCTTCATAAAAGAATGGGTTGAAAAAATACTTTACAGAAGAAAAAGTAGTCATCCAATATATTGTTATACCTTATACCATATTGATAATTATATACAAGCTTCTAAATTAACCCTTAGAGATAAAAGCTAAAGTCTCTTTGAATCCACTTGATTCCTGGTGACTTCAGGGACACATCCATGTAGCTCCGTCAGCAAGATTATGAAATTGGTTTACCACTCCCTTCTTCTGGGATTTATTTTTTAGGATTTCCCAGTTTTGCTTACCACTTTGCCAATCTTGTAGAACTTAGTCAGGCTGCATCCTGCTGAGTTTCCAATCCTGACAAGATCAACCAGGCAGTGCCACCTGCTGAGACACTCTTTAAGAGATGCATGCAAGCACGTAATATAAGTTTGAACGTATCCCATTTAAAGAAAAAAACTAAACAAAAATCTTGCTTCATGTCAGTCTTCCGATTAAACTGACTGCATGAAGAATATAGTAAGTATTGGAATGTTGTTTAAGTATAACTTGTAATATTGTCTATTGGTGGTTATTGGGGAACACTGATCCTGGGGGTCTGGTGGTGATAGCAGCAGCAATAGTCTTAAAACAGTGGTGGTAAGGCGGTTAGTGTGCAGTGCTGATGGCAACTAGTTTCTGCTGTTTATTCTGGCCTCTTTTCTTCTTCGGTTGCATTTTGGGTTTTTTCTCTGGATCTCTGCCCTGCCTTCTGGGTTCTTGGTCTCTGTTTTCCTGGCTGGTTTCTTTGCTTTCTTCTCTCTTTGGTTTTTTTCGTCTGTCCCTTTTTCTCCCTGCAATAAAAAACTACATTACGTTACAAGGTATATCATTTTCTGAGAGACGATCAGTTTCTCTTATCCTGGCATTTGAACTCTTAAATAAAGAAAAACTTCTGACATTGGCCTCTTCCAAGAACAAGATTAAGAAGACCTGGAAATATAGAGAACTCAGTCCATTGTCAACATTTTGACAAACTAATTCCAAATATAAATTACAGCCTCTGTCTTTTCATTATAAAGTGCTTTAAGAGGCATTATGTACAATGTTGTCATATATTTTTATATAAAAAGCCTTTAGATTACTATAGTTACAAGTCAACATTATTCATTATATCATATATTATAATCAGATGAGTAAAACTGCAGCCTTAGCTTTGTTCCATATATTTTAATAATTAGCAATACCTTACAATTATGATAAGGTTTGTAAGTGTCTTTCCTATGGGGAGCAAGCGGGAATTTAAAATCAAACAGTAATAAAACATTTTTATTTATTGCATTTATGTCATATCTTGCTTCTCTGGAATACTGTTTTGCATAAATGGCAAGGAATCTTCCCTGATTTTGTCCAAACAGCACTGAGAAAGAATAACTGAGCCAAAGACATGGAGAGTTTCATGACTGAATAGGGACTTGAATTTATATCTTGCCAGTTAGTTGTCCAATCGTAGAGTTGGAAAGGCCATCATATTTACCCCCTTGTTCAATGCAGGAATCCACCTTCAGGATAATGGATTCCACCATCTAACTGCTCTTACAAAGTTTTTGTTATCTTTCAACCAGAATCTGCCCTTTAATATTAAATTACTATTCTTTGTCCTGTATGGAATAAACCAGAACAAATTTTGACTGTTGTCTATGTCAAGAAACTTTCAAATGCTCTCTAGAATAATTCAGAATGAATTTTAAATTTCAGATACTTGAAGTGTTCTATTCCCTTCAGTCTTCTCAAGGTTCTTTCAGTCTTCTTCATCATATTAGTTACTAGCTGTAAATCATCCTCCCCTGCATTTCAGAAAAACTATGTAGCAGAAATTTATTAAAATCTTTTGGATAAGAAATGAACCCAGCATTTAAATAGAGTCAGACCAATGTAGAATATGTTAATTCCAATTATTTGAAAATTACACTGATATAAATTTTGTCTTTATTGCTGCCATATTACACTGCTGAATAATATTTAATTTTCAATCAACTATTCTAAAATATTTTTTTTATAAATAATATTACCAAGCCAGGTATCTCTGTTCATAATACATGCATGTAATTTTTGTCTTCCAAGTGCATCAGTTTTTGTTGTCTATTTTATTATATTATTTTTCAACCTAACCTATCAAGTATCCCTGAAATCTCTTTCTCAAAACCCCATCTAACTAATAAACATCCCTTCCACTTCTTTATGTAAGTGATTAAGAAAATATTAAGAAATAGACAATCTATGGCTGAAGCTTGTTGGAACTCGGCCGCAAACAGTGGCTCCAGTTTGATTAAGAATTGTTGATGATGTCTTTTAGTACAACTTTGGGACAACTGTATACAGTGGAACCTTGGGTGGATTCTTGGCAGTGGTTCTTAGCCTTTGGTCCGCAGACCCTGGGAGGGCCGCAATGCCATCACAGGAGGTTTGTGAAGGCTTGAAGAAATGTTACGATTTAAATCTTGAGTTAAGTTTGGGGGTCCGTGGTCACCATAAAAGGTATTTAAAGGGGGTCCATGGTGAAGAATAGGTTGAGAACCACTGCTATAAGAATTCCTGAAATGCTACTTTGCTGTTATAGGGTATAGTAACAGAATCTTGAAAACCTCCCTTTCAAAGGACATCTCTGCCTTCCTTTACATATGCTTTGCTTAGGCCAATATATATTCTTACAACCTATTAAGGAAATTATCTAATTAAAATAAATGAAATGAGGTTAAGACTTGACAAACTCAAGGCCAGGACCTTAAACCATTAAGTTTAAACCATTAACCACTCTATATTTGCTCTTAATGAAAGTGGTAAATAACAACTAACATAATTGCAGTATAATCTGATACTAAAGTTGAACATATTCTATTTTTAGTTCCCTAACTATTCCAGTGGACTGTGGACAAGGAAGAATGAATAAACTAAACTGACTTAAAAATTAGAAAAATAATGAACAATGTGATTAATCCAGTTGGAGAAAATGTGAATGCAGATTTCTTCAAGTGCTCAAAATAAAATAAAAAAACTGCAGCAATTCTAAACAGATTTGTAATGCATTGCACTTAGTTATGTGAGCTAAAATTCCACTAAGGGGCACCCTTGTGCTTTTTAAATCCATCTTTTGAAATGCCTTCAAATAAATATTTTTTTTAATGAACATTGTAAATTTCGGGTTTTTTTGGCAACATAATCTGTTCTGATTCTGAGTGTATGAATTTTGTGTTCAGTTTCATTTTTACGGTGCTCTGAGTCCATCTGATTTATCATACAATACAATCATAAAGGGGCAGACATAAGACATACAGTGTAATGATGCCCTATAGGTTATGTTACATAGCGAAGAATGAGTGAGAATAAACAGGTACAGTGCCATCATATTTTATGATGCTTGGATACAAGAATGAGAAGATGGACAGCATTATGCACTGGACACTACGATTTAATATTGATCCAATATTATGGGCCTTTCACAGATAAGGTTTTTTTTAATAAAAGTTCTTTTTTTTTCTTAACAAACTAAAGTGTTAGAAGGAAAGCATTATGTTTAAAAATAAGCTAATCTTACTTGACAAACTATATTTTCTGACTTTAATTACAGGATTAAGAGGAATAATATGTTACTCTCTCATTATTATTGTTATTGTTATTGTTATTTGCTTTTGCTTGCCTTTCCCTGCCTTTATCCTGAAAAAAATGGTTTGTAATTTAGTCTGGACATGGTAGCAATTCAGGTCTGTGTGAAACTGCTTACTTAAGGTTGCATACCTTGGTAGGACTTATGCTGTCCATCTAACCAGGCCATCTATGGTGGCACAAACAAGAAAGAAAAAAGGTAACAATTCAAGAAGACATGTACCTGAATAACCAGCTTTGCAAAGAAAGTACTGATACAATTGAAGGTCACTTCAAACCACTTAAATTCCATTAATGCAGAATTATGCATTTTTTCTAATTTCCAAAAATTGACCAATTTTTTGGAGACAGGTCAACTTTCAAATACACTGAGGCTGAACTTGATAGATACTGGCCAAAACAAAATTTTATGGATTCCATCTCTCCCATTACAAGGTACCTGTCCAGACCTTTGAATTTTCTTTGTCAACAAATAGTTCCAGCTTCTTAAGTATTCAGAGATTTGTGCTTTTATTGAAGAGCAAATGTCAGACTCCCTGCTTTTAAGAAATGTTATCATGATGGGAGCATTTTTATTAGAACAGTCCCACAGGTACAGGAAATAGAAGTATATTTTCCAAATGATAGGTTTTTTTGGATTTTGCAGTTCTGAGTATTAATGACACGATATTATCACAGTAACGATACAAGGGAGATCAAGGTGAGGGAGTATATAGGATTAAATCAATGTCAGGCAGTAACTTTCATGTTCAAGTGGAGTTTGAAAACCAGATTTCCCAGTTTTGGGAAATCCAGTCATCTCCAAAATGCTTGTTAGTAGGTATGCAATTCCTGACCTTTAGCACAATGTCCCTGCAGGTAAGATTGTCTTTGCACGTGTAGCAACCCATTTATAAAACATGAACTTGTAATCAATGTGGCTTCTATGCAGAATAACAGTACTTATGTGGGCAATACCCTTGAAACTTTTATTAAACACGATGGAATTTTGAAAAGTTCTAAAATATGATAGCAGGATTTCCTGCTTAAACAATCTTCACATATATATGACTTGTATACAATATAAGATAGGGATGATATATGTATATAGTATGACTTAGGATCAGGAATTTTTGTATAAATAGTTGTAACTTCTTTTTGGCCTTCAACAGTTTAGTGCCTCCTACAAGATTCCCTTGAGGTCATAGTTGTTCTTTATGAGACATTAGTTCAGCTGGCAAAGGCATTTGAGTAAACTAGGAATACAAATGTGATGCTGCCTTATGTCAGAATCGCATGTTTAGTCTGCATTTCAAGAAATAATCAGGAAAAGTTATACATGATAAGGTACAGATGCTCCTCTCCCACAGATACCTAAATTATTTCAAGTACAATATTATAGTAAGAGAACAGCTAGATAAAATTATTTGATTTCACGTTTAAATGATTTTAATTCAGACACTTCTAAATTGTTTCTTTAAAAAAAATTGTTAAATCAAAGTAGTATTATCCCTCCCCATTAAAATATGCACATTTCAAATAATTTGTAATGTAATACAGGTTTCTCCAATGCCAATAACACTTTTGTTTCCATAATTGTAGGATCTTAAGGAATAGGAGATATAAAGTCTAATATCATCCCAAAAGTCTGGTGATATTTTTTTTGGCTAGATGAATAATGCGTGCATTGTCTAGCAAACTAACATATTAGAAATATCCAAGCTACTGTGATGATAGCATTTTCAAAGCATGTGACTCCATCTGAGTTGGGAACATAAGTCAAAATTTATGTGGGAAAAAAGATAGAAAAGCTATTTCCTCTTTATTGAGAGAAGACTATTTTCTAATGTCCAGCATAGACATATAGAACTAGAAAACAAAATGTAGCCTGTAAAATCATGGTTAAAGATAAAGCCACATCTATCTATCTATATATCTATAAAACAAAGCATGGGTTTGTGATTGTGTATGTATGTTCTCTATACACGCCTCCAGACCTGCACATATCACGCCCAAACTTGCCACATAGATAGCTTGTCCACCCGAGATGAGCACTGTGTGTGTGTGTCATGAATGCTGTGGGGGCTTCCCCCGCCAGATACGACTGAAGTGAACATCCTTCCACCAACACTGATCGGCAAGCCAGGACAATATACTCTGGTGCTCCACAAGGGGCGCCAGAGAGCAGATTCCCCCCCCCCCCCCATTTGTGTCTGTACTGGAAAGAAGGAAGGAGGGAGGGAGGGAGGAATAAAGGAAGGAGGAACAAAAGAAGGAAGATGGAGGGGAATAGAAGTGTAGGAGGAAGGGAGGAGGAAGGGAGGAGGAAGGGAGGAAGGAAGGCAGAGGGGAAGAGAAGGGAGGGAGGAAAAAGGA